>WSFP011488506.1:0-15166 GCA_009831015.1 Picea engelmannii
CATACATATTCCCCTTCTGCAGGAATGGGTAAATCAGGGGGATTTGAACTCGGAACCTCATTGTACATAACACTTCATATCACGACACTTGCCAATTGAGCTACCCCCCGTGGACTTCTTTTATTTGTCTTTTATTGACCATTTGTGAGTAAAATTTGTTTTAAGTGATTACAAATAACTAATTTCACTCACAAAGTGGGTATTCTAAGTCCAAAAACGAATACCCCCGAGGCATATAATTCCTCATAGTACCACTTAATTAACTTAGGAATTATTTACAATTAAAATATCTCAACTCAAGTACAAGTCCATCCTAGTGATTGTTCATTCTTTGGCAATTCAACTACAAGTCCATCCTAGTGCATCTTGGTGGATAACATTGGCTCCATATGGGGACGTGTGCTTGATCTTTTATCAAAGGAGAGCATACGAGAATCCATAATTTGTATCCTACATCACAAACATCTCGCCAAACAGATGTATCAACAACACATATAATATGTTGAAACCAAATATAAAAACATAAGTTGCATGAATAATATACATATATATACAAGGAAAGTGCAAAAGAAGAAAGTGAAATGATATACAAGGAATAAATGATGACGTGAAAATAAAATACAAAGGAGAAGGGTTAGAGAGATATGTTACAAAGGATTCCCCCATGGGCTTCAGATGATTGCATTGAAAACCAATTCAAGGTGGAGCCCTTTCACTGGCATAGTTATATTTATGTCGTCCAACTGGCTGAGATGAGTTGTTAGAAGACTTTTGCACTTTACCCTGCTTTCTGATATTTTGATGTCAACCCTTTTTCTTAGTTCTCAACCACTTGATTAAAGTTTCTTTGAATCCTTTATGGTGAAGTTGTATTTGTGCCAAGCGAAAAGATTTAAAGTTTATCGATCTTAATTCTTCCTTGAAAGGATTGTCATAATATTCCATAGGGATGGCATGCTGACTATTATTTTCATCATCGACTTCTTCATCATCCTTACAATCTTCCACTAGATTTATTCCATTTTTTCTTCTTTTATTTTTATATTTTTTATGCTTGCCCTATCTATTGAATATATCTTCTTTACCAACACAAATTTCCCCAGGTTCTAATACATCTGGAATGGATGGACCAAAAAGTCTTTCCAACTCTTTCTGACATCTAAATGACTCATCTAATAGCTGACAAATTTATGATGATGATGATGACCCAACTGATAAATCCAACCCTATTCCCAATTCTAAAGATGTTATACCAATACCCTTTTCACTTGGAGCTTCTTCAAGAAAAAGACCATCAAAAGAATCCATGGTTTCCCAAACAATATAAACATTTGGTATCTCATCCTTGAATTTCTCTTTGATAGGTGCTAGAAAATCAAATGTTATTTCATAATTTTTCATGTCATGCACATGATAAACAAATTCATTCATGGGTTCTTTAGGATCTTCAACATGAAAATTTCTTTCCTTCTCCCTATAAAGCTTAACAAATTAATTCTATGAAGAAGGAATAGTAGCATACGATAAATTTATCTGCATAGTACCTCCCAAAGTAGCAACCCACTTTATAGATAAGAGCATACCCCATGCATAAGGTACATCAATGAAAACTATGTCCATGGGAAATGTGATATTAGGATAGGTTGCCAATTTAATTGGTAGATTCAAGATTATCCCACGTGTTTCAATTTCTCTAGAATCCATGGAGCATACATTGTGATAAGGCCTTGTGATATCCAAATTTAAAAGCTTCATAACATTCTTGGTGATGATAATTGATGAGGCCCTTGAGTCATACATACAATTGTGCAAATGAAGATCATTGATCATTAACAATACAAAGAAAGGTGGGTGAATTCCTTTGTCCAATCCATACTATGTAAAATAAAAGGGGCATCCTCATGATTCTCTTTAGACTTGTATTTACCAAGACTTCTCTCATTAGGGACTTCAATATATTTTAACAACTTATCCTTTTGTGGAGGTATCTTAATGAGATCTACCACTAGAACCAAAACCTTAGCGTTTGATATCCAATTTCCCAAGTCAAGACTTAGATCCTCAGTTGGAGTAAATGCTTTGGGAATGTTTTGATGTGATGTACTTGAATTATCATTCCCTTTCCTATGGTAGATTACTCTTTTATATGTTTCCATCTCTAAAATCTGTTATGGAGTAGGATTTTCACCATACAATCTAGTCACATTATCAATCTTTAAATCTTCTTTTTTCTTACTTAGTTCCTTATTCGGTTTCCATTGATCTTTTGCGAAAATGTAGGTTTTGTTCACATTATTTATAAAATATGGGCATCCTGAATATCCATCATAGTTATTTGATCCAAGAAACCCTTGCTAATTAATTTGACAAAATATGGAGCAAGTGGATTCCTTATGAAATTCCTCACAGGACCTACAAAAAGGAGGAGCCTATTGTTGAAATATATTCATTGTTTCCAACTGATTTGGTAGTCTCTGATCTTGGGAAGGACCTTTTATTTTCAATTTTTCATTATTCTATCCAGGTTGAAATCTATTAACTTGAGATCTTTATATGGAAATCAACCCAGTCTGCATGGAATTCAATTGGGATGCATGGCTGGATTCATGGCTTTCACAAGTTTTTTCATTTCTGTCAACTCTTTCAAAGGGTTAAAAGAAGAAGTCTTACTATATGAAGAACTTTTTTGATCTTTAGGCTCATTGATCCATGTGGATATTGGTGGCCACCCAAGTATTCCAACTGGCTCCTCTTGACAATTTTTAGTTCAACACGCTCTTTTGTACTTCTTTGTAATTGTGGGTTCTACACTTTTGAGGCTTTCTGAATCCCTACACATCTTCCAGGTGGACGCTGGTGGCCTCCCACCTAATCCAACTGGATTATTTTGTATGTTTTCATGTCAGCACATATTGTTGTATTTCCAGGGCCATTTTGGGGCCCTAAACAATTTTTTTTGGCACGCCACAGTCAAACTATAGATGGAATCAGATTTTGACGGTGTAATGTGTATTTATCTAAAAGACATTTCCAACGAGCTATCATGCGCCTAAAACGAAGGTTGTATGCAAAAGTTACGACCTCGGGAAGTTGAGGTACCAACTTACCCATAGGGGCCCACATAACTTTTGGTGTTTCATATCCTATGGTTAGGTTTTTGGATGTCTAGGGTTTTGGCATTCATGAGTAATATCAAAAAGGCCTCTGGAGCCTCATTGTAATCATTCTACTCAGACGGATGCGCGTAACATCCACATCTCTTCTCATAGATAGCTACCACCATTTGAACAAGTGTTTCAGTTCTACAGTTTTACAGTTTCAACCTTTTCATTCATTCAATAGAATAGATTGTTCACTGGATATCTCTGTTGTTCTTCATATCTATGTGTTTATTGTATTCAGTTTGTTAATCAATTCGTCCCGCTCCTAAATCTGGATCACTCATGCTTTTTGGAATTACTGCCCCTTGTGAAACTAGGAATGTTGGACTTTCCAGATGCTTGCATGTTTCTATCAATCTTAATGGTTATTTCCTAGGCAATATTTAAATTCGTTGGATCTTTATCTCTAATTTGATGTCTCATCTCACCATTGAAAGCTTCAATGTAGTAGATGAGAATGGAAGCAACTGGGGGCTTAATATCTGTGTGAAGGCTAGAAACCAAATCATTAAACTTTTTATTGAACTCTTCCGTGGTTTCATTCTCATTTTTCTTTATACCATGGAGTGCTGCCAACAAGTGACGATACTCCTTCCTATCACCCCATCTCTCAATGAAATCTTCAATTAAATCCTTTATGGTTGCAAACTTGTTGTCATCCAACCCAGAAAACCAATTATATGCATCTTCTTCGAGAGAGCATGAAAAAAGTTTCATTTTTACATCCCCATGGTTATGTGTTGCACCATTACACGATTTATTAATACATACAAAAAATGATTTGATGTGAGCTTTAGCAGTGATGACATTATTTCCCTGAAATGTAAGTAATTTGTTAATAGCCTTTTCAGGTAAAACATGAGGATACAAATTTATTACAAAAAAATCAAGTGGAATAAAATAATCATCCATTTCAACTTGCAAAAAATTAGAGTCTAAATTAGAATTATTAAAAAGCAACTATATATTAGAAATGGACTTGAATCCCTTTTGATCAAGGATTCTACGAGAAACAAATTTGGCTAACCTCCTCCTATAAACATTTTCAGGTTCATGGATGAAACCAACAATGCCTTGTGAGTTTATTCTTGTAGAATACTTTGTTAAATTTAAATTAAGTGGAGTCACCAAATGACCGAGTCTATTTTTTTTATCAACAACAAACATAAAAAACAAAGTAAAAAACAAAAAAGAAAACAAAACAAGTCGTATTCCTAGAATAGAAAGATTTATCATCGGCAATGGCGCCAAACATTTTGTCGCCTTTATACACGCCATGGGTAACGTGGAAGAAATCTTCAATCCACTGGGTGTGTCCTCAGGGGCAAGTCTCGAGTCAAGGTGATGTCACTTGATCCCCAACTCCTCCGTCTAGGCCAACTCCTAGCGAAGCCAAGGGGGTAGTCCCTAAAGAAAATAATCTAGGGCTTGAACTAATCTAAGTACAAGAAATAGAGTCTAGGAGTTTATTGCAACAAAGACAATATAACAATAAGTAACTCTACACTAGCAACATATATCATTCATTCATTCACTACAAGTGCTTATGAAAAGAATATTCAATCAAAGAGATACTTGAATGAAAGATAATGACTAATATGATATTTAATTAAAGTATGATACTTTCAAGTAAATAAACAAATGATATATTTCAAGAAAAATGGAAATGCTTTGCAAATATCAATACTTGAAGAAAATGGCTTAAAAGTGAAATAATGAGAACAATGCTAAATATTGAGATATGTGTAACACTGCTGAGATGAAGATTGTCGTATGAAAAGTCCTTGTAAGTTTTAATTAAAGTTGATTAATATTTATTGTGACTTTTATGCTAAGTGTTGCAAAAAATAAGTCTAATCTAGATGTGACTTTCAAGAGGCTATTCCTTAGAATGGAGATTGAGCTTGCCGAATATCCAACAGGGAGAATATCCTTCTGATTTTACACACAATCTAAAGAGAATGTGGGATATCCAACATGGAGAACCTAAATTACAAAGTTCTCACCGGATTTCTTACGCAAACCCTCTTGTGTTTCCAAACAAGAAATAGAGTCTTAAATATTTCCCTAAATTAAACTAGATCCAGACTGACCAACCCCGATTCTGTATGAGCTTACTTCAATAGATCCAGACTAAGATTGCAGAGGAAGGGCAAGAAACACTACTAGGGGGATTTGAAGGGATGGGTTTATTTGCTAAAATTAAATTGCAATAAAATAAATGATTTTCTAATTAAACTAAATACACATTGTCCAATCCCTTTTTTGCGTAAAGCTTACTTAGGGGAGCTAAGGGGATTGGTTTATTTTACAAATTTAAATGCGGAAATTGAAATTGCAGAAATGAAAGCTAATCTAGCAATTAAAATTTACATTCCCAAAATGAAATCTAAACTAAGTTACGATGCTTGTGATGAGTTTTAAGGTTTTATTTTAGCTTTCCCTTTAGATGTGAATTTTAAACTTGAGCCAAAATTGAAAAAATGAAACCATCACAAAAGACATCGTCCCCCCTAGGGGGGATGAAGAATGAGAGCTTATAGCCCCACTGATTTTATTAATGGATTTACAACAATCTTTTTTGGAGTGACTTGTGATCATTCATTCGGGGGATCACAAGTCTTTACAATGTTTACAATGAGTTTATTTATCAAAGGGGAGCTCCTGAGGTTCCCATAATGTCCAAATACGCCAAAATTGGGTAGAGTTTCCTCTTGTCTATTCACAATCCTGCAAAAAAAACAAGAAAATCAAGACAAAATATGCCCAAAAACACTTTGAAAGTGTCTTGGACTTATGTAGGGAAACCCCAAAAAAATGACTAAGTAAAAATTAGTGAAAACAAACAAAATTTAACTAAGGAAAGAAATCTAGAAAACTTGTTTCCTCAGCATCTTTGATCGTTGCTTTAAAACAACAATATAAAGACACTTAACTTGCCAAATATAAAAGTAAATCTCTTTAAATGAAATATAGTTTTAGCCTTTTAAAATTTTAAAGAAATATCCTGCTAAAAATAAATTTTCTTTATGATAGATGTAGCTTAGAATAGTGAAATGAAATTGAAATCTAGATCTAATTATTCTTTTGCAAGATAACTTAGATAAATAAGAATTTGAAATGTGATCTAAATCCAAGTACTTGCATGCAAAATAGTAACCAAAATAGAAATATAAATTTTATGAGATATGAGAGAAAGAGTGTGAGATGGAAACAAATCTTGGGCTATGGAGTCTTATTAGTTTGTTGTAGAGGAAATTGTTCCGATTGAAAGGATTTGAAGGTGTTGGAATTTCAAGATAGAGCTTTCCACTCCTCCAAACTAGAGGCCCTGCAAACTTAGAGAATTCCTGCAAAATACTTGTTAAAGGTGGATGCATCGACTTCCTACATATAAAATCTAAAAATCATGCAAATCAAACTAGAATAACATGATATCATAGACTAAACATGCTAGAAATAATAGGATTTATCAATGCAAATAAGCTCACTAATATCTTACTACTGAAGGATAAATTAACAATGAAATTTGCAAAAATAAAGTTTACCATAACCTCAACACATCAAGATGGAACAATGACATCCACACATTGACACAAGGCAACAAGAGTGACCTACAAAGTCTTCAAATATTTATTCCACAATAGCTTGAGAGCATATTACAACAACATAACTCTAGGTATACCAATATAGATTACAAAGGAGAGCAATCTCCATAATATAGAAAGAGGGATGAGTTGCCAATGAAGAAGGGCGCACCGAATGGAGGAGGAGGGCGCATCATTTGGAAATGAAAGCGGCCAAGTGTGAGGGGAATGTTGCCACCTCCCCTAAGCCTCCAATAAATTTCCACTTATGAGTGTGGGAGAGAGAGGGAGGGTGCCACCTCCCAAGAGGTAGGCAACCCTCCTCATGAGTGCACCGCCTCTCCTCAAGGAGGGCGCACCACCCATTGTGAACTCATCCAACTCCAACCATAACTCTCAAGTTAACTCACTCTTGGGTGCCAACAAGGCCCAGTGAACTCCAAGCGAGATTGAGTCAACTCAAAACATGTCCCAAACATGTTTCCCAAAAAATAGTTTTGCTGTTTTTTTTGTCTTTTATTGACTATTTGTGAGTAGAATTGATTTTAAGTGATTAAAAATCATTAATTTCACTCACAAAGTGGGTACTTAGGTAAAGTGGGTATTCAAAGTCCAAAATCAAATACCCCCAAGACATATAATTTCTTCTAGTACCACTTATTTAACTTAGGAATTATTTACAATTAAAATATCTCGATTTTGCGGGAAATTTTATTTTTGCATAAAACATTAAAAAATGTAAGGGGGACTTAACACATTTCCATGAAAATCTAGGAGGATGATTAACATGGTAATATACATTAGACACTAGGATTATATTTTCCAATCTAAGCCCTAACCATGAGTACACACTCCAACTTTGGAGGAAATGAGTGAAAAAACTCAAAAAATATAACTTGCTTAAAAAATTCAAGCAAGAAATAATTAATAAGTAAAAAAAACACTCAAGAGTAATGCACTCATGTGTAAGTCTTAGGAGGCTAATAATTTTACAAGTTCATAATGCTAAATTAATCTTATTACAATGCCCCACAATGTATGGAAATGCAGTAAAAAAAGAGTAAAACAAAGGGGCCATAATGGCCGACTAGACTTCTAAACTCTGAATTTTGAACAAGTGATTGTTTAATCTTTGATGAATCAACCGCAATTCCATCCTAGTGCAACTTTGTGGATAAAATTGGCTCCATACGGGGACATGTGCTTGATATTTTATCAAAGGAGAGCATGTGAGAAGCCATAATTTGTATCCTACATCACAAACATCTCGCCAAACATATGTATCAACAACACCTATACTATATAGAAACCAAATATAAAAACATAAGTTGCATGAATAATATACATATATATACACGGAAAGTGCAAAAGAAGAAAGTGAAATAATATACATGGAAGAAATGATGACATGAAAGCAATATACAAAGGAGAAGGGTTAGAGAGATATGTTACAAAGGATGCCCCCATGGACATCAAATGATTGCATTGAAGACCATTCAAGGTGGAGCCCTTTCATTTGCAAATTTAGATTTATGTCATCCAACTGGCTAAGATGATTTGTTAGAATACTTCTGCACTTTACCCTGCTTTCTGATATTCTGATGTAAATCCTTTTTCTTAGTTCTCAACCACTTGATAAAATTTTATCTGAATCCTTTCTGGTGAAGTTGTCTTTGTGCCAAACAAAAAGATTTAAAGTTTATTGATTTTAAATCTTCCTTGAAAGGATTGGCATAATATTCCATAGGGATGACATGATGACTATTATTTTCATCATTGATTTCCTCATCATCCCTACAATCTTCCACCAGATTTATTCTTTTTTTCTTTTTATATTTTTTTATGCTTGCCTTGTCTGTTGAAGATATCTTCTTTACCAACACAAATTTCCCCAGGTTCTAAGACATTTGGAATGGATGGCCTAAAAATTCATTCCAACTCTTCCTGACATCTAACTAACTCATCTGATAGCTGACAAATTGATGATGATGATGTTGCCTAACTGATAAATCCAACCCTGTTCTTGATTATGAAGATGTTATAATACCAATACCCTTTTCACTTGGAGCTTCTTCAAGAAAAATGCCATCAAAAGAATCCATGGTGTCCAAATATTATAAAAATTTGGTAGCTCATCCTTGAATTTCTCTCTGAGAGGTGCTAGAAAATCATATGTTATTTCATAACTTCCCACGTCATGCACATGATAAACAAATTCATTCATGGGTTCTTTAGGATCTTCAACATGCAATTTTCTTTCCTTCTCCCTATAAAGATTAACAAATGAATTCTCCGAAGAAGGAATAATAGTATACGATAAATCCATCTGCATAGTACCTTGCAAAGTAGCAGCCCACTTTCTAGATAAGAGAATACCCCATGCATTAGGTACATCAATGACAAGTATGTCCATGGGAAATGTGATATTAGGATAGGCTTCCAATTTAACTGGTACATTCAAGATTATTCCATGTGTTTCAATTTCTCTAGAATCCATGACGCATACATTGTGATAAGGCCTTGTGATATTCAAATTTAAAATCTTCACAACATTCTTGGTGATAATAATTGATGAGGCCCCTGAGTCATACATACAATATTACAAATGAAGATCATTGATCATTAAGGATACACAGAAAGGTGGGTGATCTTCCTTTGTCCAATCCATACTATGTAAAATAAAAGGGGCATCCTCATGATGCTCTTTAGACTTGTATTTCCCAAGACTTCTCCCATTAGGTCCTTCGATAGATTTTAACAACTTATCCTTTTGTGAATATATCTTAACGAGATCTGCTACTGGAACCAAAACCTTAGCATTTGATATCCAATTTCTCAAGTCAAGACTTAGATCTTCAATTGGAGTAAATGCTTTGGGAATGTTTTGTTGTGATGTACTTGAATTATCATTCCCTTTCCTTTTGTAGGCTATTTCTTTATATCTTTCCATCTCTAAAAATTTTTCCGGAGTAGGATTTTCACCATAAAATCTAGTCACATTATCAATATTTAAATCCTATTTTTTTTTTACTTAGTTCCTTATTCTGTTTCCATTGATATTTTGTGACAGTGTAGGTTTTGTTCACATTATTTATAAAATCCAGACGTCCTGAATATCCAACATAGTTATTCAATCCAAGAAACCCTTGCTCATGAATCTAAAAAAATATGGGGCAAGTGGATTCTTCATGAAATTCCTCACAAGCCCTACAAAAAGGAGGAGCCTCTTGCTGAACCATATTCATTGCTTCCAACTGATTAGTTGGTCTCTGATGTTGGGGAGGACCTTTGTTTTGCTATTTTTCATTATTATGTCTAGGTTGAAATCTATTAACTTGAGATCTTTCTATGGCAATCAACCTAGTCTACATGTCATTCAATTGGGTTGCATGGCTGAATTCCATGGCTTTCACAAGTTCTTTCATTTATGAAAACTCTTTCAAAGGGTCAGAAGAAGCAGTCTTACTATCTGAAGCAACTATTTTATCTTTAGGCTCATGTTGTTTGGAAGTACTACTCCTTGTGAAACCATAAAGATTGGACTTTCCAGATGCTTGCATGTTTCTATCAATCTTAATGGCCATTTCCCGGGAAATCTTTAAATTCGTTGGCTCTTTATCTCTAAGTTGATATCTAATCTCACCATTGAAATATTAAATCTAGTAGATGAGAATGGAAACAACCCGGGGCTTAATATATGTGTGAAGGATAGAAACCAAATCATTAAACTTTTTATTGAACTCTTCCACAATTTCATTCTCATTTTTCTTTATACCATGGAGTGTTGCCAACAAGTGACGATACTCCTTCTTATCACCCCTCAATTAAATCCTTTATGCTTGCAAACTTCTTGTCATCCAACCCCAAAAACCAATCATATGCATTTTCTTCAAGAGAACAAACAAAAAGTTTCATTTTTACATCCTCATGGTTATGTGCTGCACCATTACACCATTTATTAATACATAAAGAAAATGATTTGATGTGAGCTTTAGCAGTGATAACATTATTTCCCTGAAATGAAGGTAATTTTTCAATAACCTTTTTAGGTAAAACATGAGGATAACCATTTATTGTAGAAAAATCACGTGGACTAAAATAATCATCCATTTCAACTTGCAAAAAATTAGAGTCTAAACTAGAATTATTAAAAAACAAGTGTATATAAAAAATGGACTTGAATTCCTGTTGATCAAGGATTCTACGAGAAACAAGTTTGGCTAACCTCCTCCTATAAACCTTTCAAGGTTCAATGATGAAATCAACCAAGCCTTGTGAGTTCCTTCTTGTAGAGTACTTTGTCAAATTTAAATTAAGTGGAGTCGCCAGATGACTAAGTCTATTTGTGATAAACAACAAACATAAAAAACAAAGAAAAAAACAAAAAACAAAACAAAACAAGTCGTATTCTGGGAATAGAAAGATTTATCCTCGGCAACGCCTTTATACACACCTCGAGTAACGTGGAAGAAATATTCAATCCACTAGGTGTGTCCTTAGGGGAAAGTCTCAAGTCAAGGTGTTGTCACCTAATCCTCAACTCCTCTGTCTAGGCCAACTCTTAGTGAAGCCAAGGGGGGTAGTCCCTACAGAAAAAATCTAAGGCTTGAACTAATCTAAGTACAAGAAATAGAGTCTAGGATTTTATTGTAGCAAAGACAATATAACAATAAGTAACTCTACACTAGAAACATATATCATTCATTCATTCACTATAAGTGCTTATGAAAAAGATACTCAATCAAAGCGATATTTGCATGAAATATAATCATATAGATATTGATACCCAAATAAATAGATATTGATATCATTTGTTTATTTACTTGCAAGTAAATAAACAAATGATATACTTCAAGAAAATGGAAATGCTTTGCAAATATAAATACTTGAAGCAAATGGCTTAAAAGTAAAATAATGAGACTAGTGCCAAATATTGAGATGTGTAACGCTACTGAGATGAAGATTCTCGTATGAAAAGTCCTTGTAAGTTTTAATTAAAGTTGATTAATAGTTATTGTGACTTTTATGATAAGTGTTGCAGAAAATAAATCTAATATAGATGTGGCCTTCAAAAGGCTATTCCTTAGAATGGAGGTTGAGCTTACCAAATATCCAACATGGAGAATATCCCTCTGATTTTACACACAAGCTCAAGAGAATGTGGGAGATCCAACAAGGGGAACCTAAATCTCAAAGTTTCTACCAAATTTCTTACACAAACCCTCTTGTGTTTCCAAACAATCAATAGAGTCTTAAAGATTTTCCTAAATTAAACTAGATCCACATTGACCAACCCCAGTTCTGTATAAGCTTACTTCCAAAGATCGAGACTAAGCTCGCAAAGGAAGGATCGGGAACAATACTGGGGGAACTAAGGGGATGGGTTTATTTGCCAAAATGAAATTGCAATAAAATAAATGATTTTCTAATTAAACTAAATCCATTGTCCAACCCCTTTTCTGCATAAATCTTACTTATGGCAGTTGAGGGATTTGTTTATTTTCCAAATTGAAATGCGGAAATTGAAATTGCAGAAATGAAAGCTAATCTAGCAATTAAAATTTACTTTCCCAAAATGAAATCTAAACTAAGTTGCAATGCTTTTAATAAGTTTTAAGTTTTTTTTTTTATCTTTCCCTTTAGAAGTGAATTGTAAATTTAGCCAAAATTGGAAAAATGAAACAATCACAAAAGACACCGTTCCCCCTAGGGGGGATGAAGAGTGGGAGCTTATAGCCCCACTGATTTTATTAATGGATTTGCAACAATGTTTTTTGGAGTGACTTGTGATCATTCATTAGGGGGATCACACGTCTTTACAATGTTTACAATGAGTTTATTTATCAAGGGGAGCTCCCGGGGGTCCTAGAATGCCCAAATCCGCCAAAATTGGGTAGAGTTTCCTCTTGTTTGTTTGCAAACCTGCACAAAAAATCTAGCAAACCAAGGCAAAAGATGCCCAAAAACACTTTGAAAGTGTCTTGGACTTGTTGCCACCCTAAAACACTTTGAAAGTGTCTTGGACTTGTTGCCACCCTAAAACACAACATGAAATCCCTACTTGCAAATGACTTGCAATGCATTATTACTTATATATATTTTAAATAATACTAGATATGTAGGACCCCGTTAAAAATAATAATGAAGAAAGCTCTCCTCTTATTGCGCTCATGATTACCTTACGAGAAAGATTCTACAGTTTGAGAATAGAGAGGAAGATCCTAACCTATTTCTATGTGAAATTGATGGATGTTGAGTGTGCTAGCAATTTGATTTTAAAAAGGAGAAAATGTTTATTTTAATAAACATTTTAATTTATTCTTGCTACACCTAGATTTTGATATATTATCCAAACTTCAAGTACCAACCACATGCAACTTATGGCATATTTGTTATGGATGATTGATTATTATGTGTAATTGTAATACTCCACTAGCAAGAAATGTGGGACATGCTATTTTGGGTGCTAAGTATTAAATGGGCATATAATAGTTGAAATAGTCCAAGAGAGAGGCCCGATTCGATTTCGAATATGGGAATGATATTTTTTGTTGGTTGATATCATATGTTTGGAATAAGGTATTGGAGGCTAAGTGTGCTCCATATTTGGCTGTGGTTGATGGAATTTAATGTGAAAAGAGGGGAAGCGACGTGCATTTACTGCATGTCGTTCTTACCCTACCTTGAAGCCACCACCTTCACTATTCCACTCACGCTTGTTTTGGTTTCTCTGTTTAGCAACATCTCCATTGTGTTTGGCCTTGGGAAAAAAGTAATTGTGCTCTGTCAATTGTTTTAGCATTCTTCTTACAGGTATGGTCTTTTACCTTTTTGTTCATGAAGTGTTAGCTCTACTCCAGATAAAATCGTATTGTTGGCTCTAAGAGTTTGCATGCATAATGCATTTATAATGGATTGCTTGTGGGCATTCTGGCCATATGATGCATTTCGATTTGGGTTTTCTTCCTTTTAGAACTTAAGTGTTTCAAACCAGAAATATTGTTCGACATTCTCTTCTGTTTGAAGTATATGGTTGTATTGCACCTGGAGCAAATGATGGTATAATATGACTAGTGAAAAACATCTATGGTGAATATGTTTGGTTCACTCATTTCTTATTATTAATTTTTAAAGGGTTTTCCTCTGTAAAAGGAAGATAACAATCAAGTTTCATCACTATTGTATAATACCCTTAACCCCATATCCAGGACTTGGAAAATTGCAGTCGTTTCTTATTATTATTATCAATGTTTGTAGAGTTACAAAATCCCATGTATTACGTCTTGCTGTCACCTTGAAATTTTGTAAAGAATATGTGATGGTGTTAGCGTCAGAAGTCACTCCTGGATTGCTTGCAGGAGCAGAGCCTGACACCCATCAGTTTAATGTCACGATTTATTTATAAGAGGGTGATCAAATGGAAGTGAGCTTGGAACAATATCATCTCAACTCTGAAACTAGGCCAAGCATGCATGGACGAGTGAGGTCTTAGAGAAACTCCAAACAGTGAGTTAAAATAAGGGTGAGCAGGTGGAAGACTTGCATGAGAAGAGTGCGAAGGTATGTCAAAAACATCAGGTTTCTAACAGACTGGAGAAGAAAGCACCCAAATGCAAGATCCTCTTACATTCAAACAAAGAAGACCAGAGAGTACAGTAATGTAACGACAAATCCTTTATCATAACGAAACTGCAACAGTTCAAGCGAATCCTTCGATCATGAATTCCCTAGCGTGAGACGAAATATAGATGGAAAAGGAAAACTGTTTATCATCAAACAAGAAATCTCAAACACAAATGCATAACCCAGAAACCAGAATGGTTGTTAAAACTTTACAGTCGGGAGCTTCGCTCTACCATCGATAGATACAAAAATGGCGAAAACGCCTTCATATACTCAGAACAACAACAACAGCGAAATCAAGACACTGCATTGAAGGCTTTGCGTATGCATGGCTTTCTGACAGTCAACCTCTGAAAGGTCGTGCAACTTATGTCAGACGCGATCTAATTCTTTGACAGTTCCAACGGCGAATCGACGTGCTTTTAATTCATTGCCGTGCTTTCCCATTATGGCGGAAGCGATGTCTAACCACCACCAACCGCTTCAATAATTGCTTCATCGGGATTGAGGATGGCCCGGCCAACTTGGCACCTTCGGGACGTGGAGGGCCTCCCGCGCTGCCACCTAGAATAACTGACTAATTTAAATAATAGGCATGGAAGCCATCATGGAAGAGGGGCATAACAACGGAGTGATGGGGCCAAAACTGTGTGGGGAAGGAAAGAAGCGATGAGGTGTAAGAGAAGTGGCGGGGGGGAGACATGTGGCGGAAGACGATACATGGAAGGAGCGGGATACAAGACATAATGGGTGCACTTGCGGTGGGAGGCAGACGTGGAATGAGGCGGGACACAT
>WSFP011488510.1:0-15165 GCA_009831015.1 Picea engelmannii
CATATCTCTCAATCCTAAGAAATCAGTATTTGCAGTAGAGCAAGGAAAACTTATTGTGTTTATAGTGTCTAAGGATGGAATAATTATTGATCTCGAGAGAACCAAAGCCATTGCTAAACTTCCCCCTCCCTCTTCCAAAAATGCCATACAATCCTTTTTGGGTAAGATTAATTTTGTTAGATGTTTTCTCCGGAGTTTCTCTGAAATGGTTAGACCGAGATACAAAATCTAATTAAGAAGGATGTTTTGTACTGATGGGGACCACAAGAAAGTCATGATTTTGATTCAATTATAAAATAAATAATAGAAGCACCTTCCTTGATGAGTCCCGATTTTTCTCAAGATTTTACTCTTTACACTTTTGCATCAGACAGATCCTATGTTGTTGTGCTTACACAGAAAAATGTTGAAAGCAATGAGATACTCATTGACTTCATGAGCTCTGATTTTAAAGGAGAAAAACTTAATTAACCCGCGGTATATTAGCAGGCATATGTTGTTTTTAATCCAGTGAAACACTTCAGGTCTTATCTATTGAAATCTAGGACCAAAGTTGTGGTTCCTTACCCCACTGTGAGATATATGTTAGTACAAAAGGAGTTGGGTGAGAAAAGGGAAAATTGGATGACATACCTACAAGAATATGACCTTGAAATAACTCCTGCCCAAATTGTTAGAGGTGAAGGCCCGTGTAAAATAGTGGCTAATTCATTTGAGGAATTATAAAGTCAAATAAGCACATCAACTGTAAATCAACATAATGAAAAACATATCAGTTGTGCACAAGCTACACCCAATTCTTAGTATCAGAACATTAGATTTTATTTAACGCAAGGATCTTCTCCTCACAATATTGATCTCAAAAACATAAGAGAAATTAGGCTTAAATCTACATCTTTCCATTTGATCAATTATATATTATTTATAAAGAACTTTGATGGTGTTTTTCTGCGTTGTTTGGAAAAAGAGGAGTTTGAAAAAGTGTTCGATGAACTTCATTCCGGTGATGCCGGTGGTCATTTTGGTGGATATACCATTGCCCACAAAGTAATAAGGGACAGATACTATTGGCCTAACCTGTTTAAAGATGCCTATACATTGTCCCACAAATTTATAATCTGTCAAAAGGATGAAGGATGGGTCAAAAAGGCATCTTTTCCTTTGCATCCTATTACTGTAGATGCACCTTTTCAGCAATGGGGCCTAGACATTATTGGACCAATCAATCCACCCTCCTCACAAAAACACAAGTACATTCTCACAGAAACAGACTATTTTACAAGATGGTCTCAAGCTTTACCTTTAAAAGTGGTCAACACCAATTAGGTAGTGTCTTTTTTGAACTCTCATATCATCACTCAATTCAAAATCCCTGAATGTCTGGTTTTTGACAAGGCCTCTTATTTTTCATCCCTTGATATGAATGTTTTCTGTTTGGAAAAAGGGATTAAAATGAAGAATTCCTCCAGCTACTACCCTCAAGGGAATGGTTTAGCCAAGTCGAAAAATAAGAATTTAATCAAGATTATTAAAAGAACAGTTTCAAAAAACCACAAGAATTGGCACAATGCATTGTACAATGCACTTTGGGCTGACAGGGTAACTACAAAAGCCTCTGTTGGTAATTATCCTCTCTTCCTCATCTACAGAAGAGAATCCATCATCTCCTCACATGTCTTACTTCCTTCTCTGTAATTATCGCAAAAAGTTCAAGAAGAATATTGTCCTCTAGAAAACTGGATTAATGTTGTATTAAAACTAGAAGAGGTGTGAACACAAGCGAAGCAGAAACTTGACCAACACCAACAAATTGTGATGAGTTGGTTTGATGAAAATTCATCTTCTAAACGGAATTTTGATGTTGGGTATTTGCTTCTCAAGTGGTACAAAGTGCATGAGGGTAAGGGGGAACATACCAAGTTCTAGAACCTGTGGCTGGGACCATTTTGTAATTTCTAAAAAATTGGGTCCTAGCTTTTTTCGTCTGCATAAATTGGAGGGAAGGTTGGATACTTTCCTAGTGAATGGCCAGGCTCTCAAGAGGTACTTCGCTTGAGGATTTCTGATCCACCCTCTTGTAAATATATAAATAGATATTTTTTTTTTCTTTTTTCTTTTATTTATTTATTTTGGTTCTTTTCATTTTGCTTGATTTTGATTTGTTTTCTAAAATGATTATGTCTGAATCACCATTAATTTGTTGAAGGGAATCAAAATTATTATTCATTAGCAGCAATTGGTAACATTTCAAGCACCTGAACAATAAATGCTAAACTTAGATCAGCAGAGGGAATTTTTTGTGCAATCAGTGTTTCTGGTTTCTCATTAAAATTACAGGAAGACGCAATTATCCTTAACAAACTTCTAACACTATCCTTGTTTTAATGAGGACAACTCAATTGTGCTTCCCCATCCTAGATATGATTTCTTGAAAGAAATCTAATTGTCCAAATCACGATGCAAGCCATGAAAAAAAATTATTCTTAAATGATCAATCTTTTCATTACCAGACTATGAGATCTTCAGTATCACCCCGCTCTCTTAAATATCATGAAGTTTCTGGAAATTTATAAACAAATTTTAGAGAGTTGGAAGCATTATAATGTGTGGAAATTGTATGTAAACCCATCGGGACACTAAAAAGTTCTACTGGCAGAGGGTAAATTCATACATGACATGAAGGCAACTTCGTCGAGTACTCAACAAACCTGTTGGTAGCGAAGAAATGATGGGTTTAAGAATATCCTCATGTATGCATTTTAATTTGATCAAGTGTGAAGATGTGTTTATCATGAATGGATGACTCTTGGGTAGGATAGAGGTGCTAGAGTCATTTAAATGACATCCCTGGCGAGGCTGTGGACGCGTGTTGGCAGCAGTAGCCCTGCAAACGATATCGAAGTTGTCTGTATAAACATCGCTACACCTGTGATCTAAATAAGATACCAGATTAAATTTTTGGACAGAAATACATCCAATGCTATGACTGTGTTATTTTCTGAGTTAGTATCGGAATGCTTAATCTGTCGTTAACTATTTCTAAAAATTTATTTCATCTGTGCCCCTGATACAAAATTTCTACTAATGCAGAGATAACTGCTTCACCCAGTGTGTGACCATCGTTGGCAACCACCAATTCTGTCGAATTTTATCGTCACAAAGAGATATAATATTTTTGTAGTTGCCTCCTCCTTACATTTAAAAATGATTCTGTCTTTTGTATTTAAGGAGATTTATTGGGCTAGCTCGTTATATGAGATTTTCATTAAAATTTTTGTTTTCTTTGTTTAAATTTCATGATTGAAAGTGTTGGAGCCGCCTTTTTCATTTGGTTCAAATCTATTTAAAAGTCAAATGTCAGTTCTTAAGTTCTTTTTTGCTTCGTGACATTCACCTACTAAAAATCTCAGTAGTCTCGACATGCGATATAGCAGGGGATGTAATGTTTCATAAGTTACCACTTTTTATCGTTAAACGAAGGTTGTTGCTTTTTGTACCTTGAAATATCTCTCTTCAGAAGTTACAAGTCACAAGATTTACAAACCCCAATGTGCGAGGTCGCGAAATTTTTTAAAATCTTACCTTAGGTGAAAGCTAAGAGTGAGACCATGTAAACCCCAGTCAAGTGCTGTCGGGATTTCGCGTCTCGGTGTTCACTCTCTCCTAAAACATTACCGCTAAAACTCTGAAAGACGAAGCCACAAAAATTTTACCCAAGTAACCCAGGTTAGATTCAGGGTTGATTAGTTTTGACCATGATTTAAGTTTCTCGGGATTTCGCGACTCGGCATACATTCCTCCCGAAAACTATACCTTCAAAGTCCCTAGCCATGAAGTCGCGATATAAATTAAAGCATAATCAATTAAAACACTTAATCCTAGTTACGTCCTTGCTTAATTAAATCTAATCATCGCAATCTTGGGTTTTAGAGGCTCGAAAGGTTAGAGTTAAAAGTCCTGATACGATGAACGTCGAAATGTTGATTTAAATCCTGATTAAGGAAGCCAAGCCAACATAATCAATGTTTAATGCAAATGATAATAATGCACGGTTTACAAGGTAATTTCAAATGTTCCTTGTGCCAGCTTGTGCCATGAATCGTCGAATTTTATCGCATTAATTGGAAATAAGCCGAAACGACAAAGTAAGGATATGGTTTTTATTGCCAAAATCTCTATCTAAATATGATTGGACCATTCTGTTTGTAAGGACGTCAATATGTTAAATGGTCGAAGATATAGATCTTGTTCTTCCTATTTTATTCATAAAGTTCATTTCTATCCCGCACAGAGAAGTTTTTCTCAGTAAGCTAAATTCTATATGTATACACATTTTTATTGCAGAAGAGTTAAGTTACAATCCCCTGTCATGGCCCGATGAAAAGCATCCAAGGCAAGCGTTGAGGTTTTAGGACAAGGTTTTGATAATGTTTCAGATACTTCACCTCGAAGCATTGATTCTGTACGAACCTGGTCATACGTCTCAGAGGTTTTGCAATAAGAGTTGGTGAATTGTTTGTCCGATTCCAATGACAACAAGACAGATGACATGACTACCAAATACAAGATCGTTGTCCAGGCAAAGATGCACAAAGTAGCAGCTAGGCCAAGTCTTCTTCCTTACTATGACATGATCCGATGGGCACTAGATCATGTAGACATCCCTACTAGAACCATCATCAACGAGCAGAGGGTCATTGTTGGGACATTTAGACCATAAATCTTATAGGTTATGTACAAGTTGCCATCCACGTCAAACTTCACATACAATGCAGAGTTTCTAGAGGATTTTAAAAGAAAGGACTGCGAAAAATATGGCAAAAGATTATCTGTTTTGATCAAGGATTGGGTCTCACACCCAGCGAAGTTCAGGGTAGATAGCAATGGAATTTATTCCATATCTTCTTTGGAACCATAGTTCAAATACGTAGCGATGATGACCTATAGATTATATGGGAAGGAAGACACCGGGCATTTTTTCCTCCCATGGGTGCCTCTGATGCACACCATAGCATAAGGCTATTCTTTCGACTAGGCGAAAATGTTGTCTGATAGTCTGACCAGTCGGATTACAGAATATCAGACGCATAAAGAGAGAGGGAAAGCTGCTTCATTTTTTATGTCCACATACCTCATGGATGCAGTATGTTCGATGACGCCTTTTCCCTTGATGAATTGGAGCTGGGCTCCATCGGATGCTGCACTAGTCCATGTATACCATTCTAAGCTTTGGGAGGACAAGGCTTTGGATTTATTATACGAAATCTTCAACTGGGCAATGGTACCGATGCATGTTGCCATCTTCGGTAATCCACCACCTAGGATATCGAATAGCATCACGACAAATTTAAGTAGAGTGGCTGATTGGTACGTGGAGAAAGAATTTTCATACATCATGGTTTTCAGTGCTTCCGTCCCTCCACATGCTTTACCCTTACTTATACCCGACAGGATGGCTTGGCGTGAGATCGCTAGGCAAACCATAATTGGCAGTATAAGTAAAGAACTAAAAGGGTTTTCAAAAAAGGTATGGCCACCTTTTCCTATTCATTTAAACACCTATTCATTATTAGACTTCAGGCATGCAAAGGCCGAGGCAGCAACCCTAGGAGATATAAATTTGGTTCACATCGAATTCAAGAAACACGATCCACACAGGGCCATGAGTAATCATTTGGCCAGTTGTTTCCTTAAAAGATTTGAGCACGCGAATTTGCCTCATGATGATATTTTTTGAGGCGAGAAATCTTATGACGAGGTTTTGGCTCGAATACAAGCCCTATCGCCCGAAGAGAGGGTCGATCTTGTCAGATTCAAAGAGCATAGGTGGATTTGCCTTCCTCCAGTATTACAAGGTGAAGATCCAACGATAGCAAAGGAGCAGCAAACAGAAGCCAAAGGCTCTAAAGGTTTAGCACCTAGTCAAGAGGAACATCAATATGAGAAAAGGAAAATGGAGGACCCGAAATAGGAAGTCGAGAATTGAAATCCTCTGAGCGAGTGAACCCCGGTCATTACTCCCAGGGAATCTTCTAAATAGGTCGACAATCCCATCACCTCCATTACCACCCTACAGTCTGCAAAGGAGATCCCGGATGCAAGTTGGATTTTGAGTGAAAAATTGACACCTATATCAGTAGAAGAGCTACCCCCGAATGAATTCTTCTTCGATAAGAAGAGGAAAGTGGTTGTGAGACAAGAAATCTACCAAGAAGCAGGTATTGTCTCTAAGAAATTTAAAATTTTAACTGACGGGACAAATATGAAGAAAGAAGAATTCATGACGCAAATAGCAGGAACATTGGGGGCTTTCACCACGGTGAACCAATATTCATTTGGGACCCTAAAAGATCAGCTAAAATGAAAAAATCATTTGATCAAGATGCTATAGGATAAACTAGCTACAGAAGAGACTGCTGCTAAAGATCAGACAAGTGTGACTTTAGAGCAAGCAATAATTAAAGATCAAAAAGAAATCGAGTGGCTTAAAGTTGATCTTGAATAGACATAGTTGATGGTTCAGACGAGTTAGACTAAGATAAGACAACAGGGAGAATTGATAGACCAGCTTCGGGCCAAACTAGAATTCGCCAAAAGCCAGGTAATCGACATCGGGATATTTCAATCCCAAGCAATAGAGATCAGAAAAGGGTTATTGGCAGCGCAACATGGTTTGCTTGTTAAAGTAGAAACAATTCAAATAAGCTTCCAACTCATTGATCAGATGTTGAAAAACCTCTCTCTTAAAGAAAGGGAAGCCGGAGCAGCTCAGGTGGCATTCCAGGAGGCTATTATAGCCAAAATGAGAAGGGAAACAAGCAATAGTTCTAGTTTTCCCATCCCAGAGAAGACTAGGGCTAATATCTTGTTGAAAGAATGAGAGCAAAATATATCCGAAGGGAAACAACAAGCTATGAAGCTAGGGAAATCTTGCGAAGAAATTTTCGGTTTGTTAAGTGAGATTTGGTTGGGTTCCGATGGTGAAAGTGGCATGGAGATACTGGGTCAGATCAATAAAACTAAATATATGTTAAATATCAAGGAAAATGAAGAAAGAGAATTAGCTGAAATATCACAAATAACTCAAACAGACATAGTGAAAATAGACAAATGGCTAATTAAACCGAGTATACTGTTATGCTCTATCAATGCCAAAAATCAACAGGTGGAAGGAAAGTTGCCGCTATTGATGAAAGTCTTCTATATTTTTTAGGCAAATAATCAAGCAGAGCCATCTAAGTTGATATCACAGCTGGTGGAGAAGTGTATTAGTTGCACGGAGCATGCGAAGGGGAAGGTTTCGGGTACCAAATGAGAACAGAGATAAAGAAACAAAACGTTTCGACTCCTTTGATTGTAACTGAAAACCTCTGGAACTATTGAGATTCCAGCGCATAAAAATTTGTATAAATATACATTTTGAACAAATAAAAAGGGATGGACCTTTTTGATTAATTCTAATAGAGACTGTCTCTTTTCGAGAATTAATACAAAGCAATCTGGAGATTCCTAATTCTGTCACTACTGTGTTATGAGTTTGTTCTCTCTGTTATTTCATATTCATTCTTATTTCACTTATATACATCTGATGAAGGTTTCATTGTGATGCAACTTTCCCTCGACGGCGCGGTCGCTCCACCAGGACCTTCTTCACTTCACAGGCCCGAAGAGTCAACGCCCTTCTAACTCCTCTCGGGAGTCTTCGTCACCCACAGGATACTTCTCGGCGATCTCCTCTTCGCGTATTGGGAGATCGTGTCTCGCGATATCACGAGGCTTGCAACACTGCTCCCGGCCACTCAAACGCTGAGTCCCGAGTGCCGATGGTCAACGGTCAATGCTCTGTATATCGGGGATTTCCCTATCGGGAAATCGACAGATGAAAGGTCGTGATCCCCTCGCCTTTCAAAACCCCGAATGTCGATGTGCGACGCCACGTGTTATACTCCACGCTGTCTCCGTCGGACCCGTCGCAACTCGGGGCTTCGCTGTCTCTCCGCGCTCCTTTCGACTTCGAAAACGCCGAAGTGCCGAGTCCCGAGCCCTCAGGATCTCATGCCACCTGTCCCTCCGATGATCGACGGCTCCGATTAAATCGGGAAATCGCAACTCACGATTTCGACGTGCATGAAATGCTTGCACTCGCCAACCCCGATATGCCGATGTTCAATGGCAACCGGACCCCTCCGTGCTCCTGCGAGTTAATTCCCTCGCAACTCCTCCGCGATCTGACGGTCTGCGGGGTTTCGAAGATCTACTCGGCAACTTCAAGTCGTCGATTCTCTTCCTCTTGAAGATTTCTCCGCTTCACCACCTTCGCTCTGGGTGGATTTCACTGAGTCTTCTCCCACCGAGAGACAAAAGTGCTATCCCTCTTGAGCTTCTATAACTCTGACTCCTTCAGGGATCTTTTCGAGCACCCTGCTCGCACTCGACCTTCAACAACTCTCCCCAGTGTTGAAATCTTCCAGGTCCGGTGCGTTCACAGTCACAGCAAACCCGGCCTTACCCTTCTCAGACTTGCTACTGAGACTTCAATCCGACCTGCAATCACCTGCACGGTTCGAATAACAGAACACAACTCCGGGATATGAGAATAAGTGCTTCACTGTTGAACCTCCTCAACGCACTCTATGCAGAGGAATTCGACTGCACTCTATGCAAGAATCTCCTGGCTCAAATAGAGAAACAATTGAAACTCATTTCTCATTCTCTCAGGTTTCGAACCTGATATGCAATCACATATGCAACATATAGAAGATAAGCATAAAGAGAAGCAAGTATGCAACAACATAACATCAACAATACACACAATTCAAACACAGCCATGAAATTGAATCAAGGTCTTTCCTATTAATTCAATGTCTGTACATGGGGTTTCTCCACAAAGTCTCTGCTCTGTTCTCTATTGCTCTCTATGCTAATGCTGAATAATTCTCAGGATAATAATACA
Source organism: Picea engelmannii (assembly GCA_009831015.1). Lineage (NCBI taxonomy): Eukaryota > Viridiplantae > Streptophyta > Pinopsida > Pinales > Pinaceae > Picea > Picea engelmannii. The sequence continues at coordinate 8,954 of WSFP011488510.1, forward strand.
ATGTACAAGGAGGGTGCCTATATTCGTTTTCCCTCCCAGAAAATGAAACTGTCTAATCTATAGCTAACCCTATCTACCCGCATTAAAACTATTTAATGTCTTCTTATCTACATTACATTACAAGTCCTCTTCATATGAATGCGTTCATTCAAACGACGACGCAACAATCTTGTCAAAGTGATTCAAAAAGGTATGCGCTGGTGCTATCCATCTATTCTTCTCTTTCCTCCACGCTGGCTCGCTTGATGAAGTCGTAGATGCTCCTGCATCATACTCCTCGGCTCAAAAGATTTCATGGGCTCCTGTCCATGAGCTGCTGCACGGTGTGACCATGCTTTTGTATTATTGCCTCTGTTTCCCAGCTGGCATCCTCCACTGAGTGATTCTTCCACTTCACCAAGTATTCAAAATACTGCTTCCTCCTGGTTTTCTTACCTGCTCGCTTATCCAGTATGCGCTCCATCTGCGGTTTCTGTGCCACTGGTAACTGTTTCTGCCACTGGACCACTGGTTCCTCGGTTCTAGTGTCTGCTTTATCAGCCCTGTAGGGGTATAAATCCTAAACGTTGAAAATCGGAGATATCTCGATGCCCTCTGGCAACTCAAGCTCATATGCATTCTCCCCGAACTTCTTCAGGACTTTACACGGCCCGATTTTCTTCATCTTGAGCTTGTTGTATGTTCCCTTTGGGAACCTTTCTTTTCTCAAGTGCACTAGAACCATGTCCCCAAATTCAAACTGAAGTTGTCTCTTCCTCTGATCGGCCTTGCGCTTGTATTCTTGGTTTGATCTCTGCAGCCGCTGCTTCACCTCTGCGTGAAGTTCTTGCATTGCTTCAGCAAATTCTTCAGCCCTCGCGTTGCTAGTCTCAGCCTGTTTTGACTCTCTGAGCTCAGATACTCCTCTTGGCTGTGTCCCATACAAAATTTGAAATGGGCTCTTACCTGTACTCCGATTCACATAATCGTTGTACGCAAACTCTGCCTGTGGTAGGATCTGATCCCAACTGTTGTGATGCTCTGTCACCAGGCTTCTCAACAGATCTCCTAAGCTTCTGTTGACTGCTTCGGTCTGCCCATCTGTCTGCGGATGGTAAGCAGAACTGAATGCTAAATCAGTGCTTAGCTTCTTCCATAGCATCCTCCAAAAGTGACCTATGAACTTGGTATCCCGATCCGAGACTATACTCCTCGGCAATCCATGCAATCTCACAATCTCCTTGAAGAATAAATTGGTGATGTGGGTTGCATCGCTAGTCTTATGAAACAGAATGAAATGTGCCATCTTCGAAAACTTGTCCACCACCACAAATATGGAATCAACTCCTCTCTGAGTTCTCGATAAACCCAACATAAAATCCATACTGATGGATTCCCATGGCCTCTCGGGTATGGGCAATGGCTGATAGAACCCTGTGTTCTGCTTTCGGCCCTTCACGTGTTGGCAAATTCTACATCGGTCAACAAATATCTTCACATCTACACACATGCCTGGCTAAAAATATGATTCGCTCAGCTTGGAGAATGTCTTTTCATGCCCGAAATGACCCGCTAAGCCTCCACTGTGCTTCTCCTTCACCAAATTCTCTCTCATAGAGAAATCTGGAATGCACAATTGATTGCCTTTGAATAGAAATCCATCCTGGATTAGGTAGTCAATCCACGGACTCCTATCCCTGAGAACTGGGTTCTCGACTGCCTCATATGCCTCTGCAAAATCCGCATCGCCTGCATACATATCTTTCAGGTTTTCAAAACCCAAAGTCTTGACCCTGAACTCCTGCAGCAGTAAACATTTTCTGCTCAAGGCGTCAGCCACCTTGTTCGCAGTCCCCGAAATGTGCTTTATCACGAATGTAAAATTTTGCATATATTCCACCCACTTTGCATGCTTTTGGTTCAGCTTCTCCTGCTGACTCATGAACTGCAATGCATGGTTGTCGCTGTACAACACAAATTCCTTGGGTATGAGATAATGCCTCCACTTTTTCAATGCCTGGATAATGGCATAGAACTCTTTATCATATGTGGAGTACTTCAGTTTGGCATCATCCAACTTCTCGCTGTAGTATGCCACAGGTCTATCATCCTGACTCAAGACCCCTCCAACAGCATATCCACTGGCGTCACACTTCACCTGGAAGGTCTTCTGAAAATCCGGCATCACCAGAATTGGCTGCTATGTAATATTTTGCTTCAATAGATTGAAACTCCTCTCAGCCTGTGTTGTCCAATGAAAATTTTTATGCCGCTTTTTCACAGTGTCCATCATCGCGGCGCTGATTCCACTAAAATTCCGAATGAATTTTCTATAGAAGCTTGCCAAACCATGAAATCTCCTTACCTCAAAAACATTTCTCAGCGATGGCCAATTCCTGATCACTTCAACCTTCTCAGGATCCATCTTCAATTCATTTTCCGAAATCACAAAACCCAAATAAATGAGTTCTGTCTGCATGAAGGAACATTTCTTCAAATTGATCAGCAACTTCTCCTGCTGTAATCTTCTCATCACTGTGGCCAAATGCCTCAAGTGTTCAACCCTCGTCTTGCTGAAAATCAATATGTCATCCAAATACACGACCACAAATTTGCCAATGAATTCCCGTAGGACTTCATTCATCAACCTCATGAAAGTGCTTGGCGTTTTTGTCAAACCAAACGGCATGACTAGCCATTCGTATAAACCCTCGTTTGTTTTGAATGTTGTCTTCCATTCATCTCCCTCTCTCATCCAGATCTGATGATATCCGCTCTTGAGATCTATTTTGGAAAAGTAATTTTCCCCACTCAGGCAATCCATCAAGTCGTCCATTCTCGGCAACGAAAACCTGTACCTGATGGTGATCTTATTAATCGCCCTGGAGTCTGTACACATCCTCCAGCCTCCATCCTTTTTCAGACTTAGTACCGTTGGAATGGCACATGGGCTCAGACTCTCTCTGACCAGTCCCTTTTCCTGCAGATCCTGTACCTGCCTCTTGACCTCCTCATTCTCCTGAGGTGTCAGCCTGTACGCTGCCTTATTCGGTAGACTTGCTCCGGGTATGAGGTCAATGTGGTGACTCACACTCCTCATTGGTGGCAACGAACGAGGTAGTTCATCCACGATGATATCAGCAAACTCTCCCAGCAGTTGCTGAATCTCCTCTTGCAAGTCGTCCACCCTTGTGCTTGTCAGGACAATTCTCAGCGTCCTGACAACAAAGAATTGTGGATCTTCATTCTTCTCCAGCTCTGTGAGAAGTTCCTTCCCACTCATGAGAAGTATCGTGCTGCTAGCCTCCGAATTTACTTCCTTATATCTTATCGGCAGAAGTTTATGACTTCTTCCATCCTTCTCCAAGGTGTATGTGTTCATCCTTCCATCATGAACAACATTTCTATCATACTACCATGGCCTTCCCAACAATATATGGCACACATCCATGGGAATAACATCGCACAAAATCTCATCATGATAATTCCCAATTTTAAATTTAACTAAGCATTGTTTAGTGACACTTACCTGGTGTCCTTTCTGTAACCACGAGACTTTATATGAACTCGGGTGCTTAGTTGTCGTCAGCTCCAATTTCTCCACCATCTCGGTCGAAACGAGATTATCAGTGCTCCCACTATCAACTATGACTTTTCACTTTTTGTCCTTAGCTGTACAAGCTGTCCTAAATAGTCCGCTCCTCTGCACTGAGCTATCCACCTCTTTCTCAGGTGCCAAAAGAATTTTGTGCGTCCCCAACGATCTACCGCTGTCAGCATCTTCGCTCTCAGCATCACGCTTATGCGCCTCAGTGATGTGAGATTTTCCTCCGTCCATTTTCCTGTCTGGACAGTCAACGGCCTTATGTCCATCCTTACCACACGTTAAACATGTGATAACTCCTCCTCGTCCTCTGCCTCTACCTCGGGTACGAGGAAATGTGTTCACGTCAGCATATCCTCCTTGCTGATCATCTTGTTGTCTCCTCGGCTCAAAATTTTGCTGCCTCTGCTGTGAGGTTCCACCTCTTTCAGCTCTACCTTGAGGCCTCTTCCAATCCTCCTTGGGCTTCTGTGTTCTCTCTTGAACAACAATTTTGCCTCTGGGCTGGCTCCTGCCCCGCCCTCGCTGACCTTGCTTGCGGCTCAGCTTTTCTTCGGCCTTTAGAGCCATCTGGTATGCATCCTCAACGGTTCGGATGGTCAGCATGCTCATCTCATCCTGAATGTCATACCTGAGACCATTCAGGTATCTCGCCACCTTTTCGTCATCACTCTCCCGATGACCAGCTCTGATGTTGAGCTTGTAGAACTCCTCGGTGTATTCTTTCACCGTCATCAACTTCTGTCTCAGGTTCTGCATGTGCCTGAACAGAGTGATCTGATAATCCCTCGGAATGAATTTCGCTTTCATCTTAGCGATCATCCGATCCCATCTTTTGATCTTCTGTTTTCCCCGGGAACATCTCTCTGCCTGCAGCTCGTCCCACCATAAGGCTGCATGTCCCTTCAACTTCGTGACGGCATGCCTTACCTTCTTTTCCTCTTCGATATCTTCATAGTCGAAGTAGGTATCCAATGCTCAGATCCAATCCATCAATTCCTCTGCATTTAGACTTCCCTCATAGACGGGAATGTCCATCTTCGTCTTCGAGCTCATCCTCGAAATGGATCTAATCAGCCTTTCGGTTGATGCATCCTCTGTCGTGACCTCTTCTCCAGCATGTCCAACTTCCTCTTCAACCTCGGAATCACTGAACCCTGCTGCACCAACACCACGTCTCTGGGTGGTCTCCATCTCCTCAAGCCTGGCTCGGAGATCTCGAATTTCTCGCTCCATCTCAACATTTCTTGCTGGCCTACCCCTTCTTCGAGCGTCCCTGTCCTCACGATCAGGTGACTGCCTCTCTCTTCTGGGTGGCATGGCGAAATCTGCTTCTCCCTACTACCTGAACAAAGAGAGCTCCACTTCCCGCTCTGATACCACTCTGACGCAATTCGTGAGTATCAGAGTGCTTTCCTTTCCTCTTTCTCTCCTCCTGCCTGAAATATACAGACAAGAATACTCACTCTGATACCACTCTGACGCAACCTGCCCTCGACAGCGCAGTCACTCCACCAGGACCTTCTTCACTTCACAGTCCCGAAGAGTCAATGCCCTTCTAACTCCTCTCGGGAGTCTTCGTTACCCACATGATACTTCTCGACGAACTCCTCTTCGCGTATCGGGAGATCGGGTCTCGGGATATCGCGAGGCTTGCAACACTGCTCCCGGCCACTCAAACGCCGAGTCCCAAGTGCCTATGGTCAACGGTCAATGATCTGTATATCGGGGATTTCCCTATCAGGAAATCGGCAGATGAAAGGTCGTGATCCCCTCGCCTTTCAAAACCCTGAATGCCGATGTGCGACGCCACATGTTATACTCCACGCCGTCTCTGTGGGACCCATCGCAACTCGGGGCTTCGCTGTCTCTCCGCGCTCCTTTTGACTTCGAAAATGCCGACGTGCCGAGTCCTGAGCCCTCGGGATCTCGTGCCACCTGTCCCTCCGATGATCGACGGCTCCGATTAAATCGGGAAATCGCAACTCGCGATTTCGACGTGCATGAAATTCTTGCACTCGCCAACCCCGATATGCCGATGTTCAATGGCAACCGGACCCCTCCGTGCGCTTGCGAGTTAATTCCCTCGCAGCTCCTCCACGATCTGACAGTCTGCGGGGTTTCGAAGATCTACTCGGCAACTTCAATTCGTCGATTCTCTTCCTCTTGAAGAGTTCTCCGCTTCACCACCTTCGCTCTGGGTGGATTTCACTGAGTCTGCTCCCATCGAGAGACAAAAGCGCTATCCCTCTTGAGCTTCTATAACTCAGACTCCTTCATGGATCTTTTCGAGCACCCTGCTCGCACTCGATCTTCAACAACTCTCCCCAGTGTTGAAATCTTCCAGGTTCGGTGCGTTCACAGTCACAACAAACCCGACCTTACCCTTTTCAGACTTGCTACTGAGACTTCAATCCGACCTGCACTCACCTGCATGGTTCAAATAACAGAACACAACTCCGGGATATGAGAATAAGTGCTTCACTGTTGAACCTCCTCAACGCACTCTATGCAGAGGAATTCGACTGCACTCTATGCAAGAATCTCCTGGCTCAAACAGAGAAACAATTGAAACTCATTTCTCATTCTCTCAGGTTTCGAACCTGATATGCAATCACATAAGCAGCAT
>WSFP011488511.1:0-15165 GCA_009831015.1 Picea engelmannii
GATCTTGGTAAATAAAAAATAAAGGGAAAACTTGCATTTTCTGGGTAAGCTAATTGATATCTAACCCTTGTTGTCATCGAGAAGAATTTTTTTTTTCTTCTGTGAAAAGAGTTTTTTATGAGCACGCTCTCCAAGGCTGACAACAACAACCCCAACCCTCCTTCTAAACAATATAATATGTTTTGCACTTGCTCACTTCGTTAAAAGTTACTTTACTTTGTAAGAGGTCTTGAGTTCAAGTCTTTTTTTTGTTACTCTTTTTTAAAAAGTTCATGCATTCATTATAAAGTGCATTTCACTTCAATTATAAAAGTGTTAAATAACTTTATTTTATTTTAAGTTATTTTGCATGCAACTTTTATTTACAAACTAACCTAATTGTAAAAGTGATTTCCGCTTATTTTATAAAAGTGTGTCACTTCGTAAATAAATTATTTAAAAGTGATCTTATAGGCACAATTAGGAGGAGCATCACCATGTGGACCAACTTCTACTTGCCACGTGGCTCTTTGGTTATCATTTATGCCTTTTTTCAAAATGGCATAACTTTCACATCCAAAGTCTGTTTTCAGTGCCATTTTTTTAAACAACTTATTTTTTCGAGATCCTTCCATCCAAATCATTAGTTTCATCTTTTTTGCATATTTAATATGGATTCTCCCAGTGATATTTTTCTTACTAGTACCAACTACTTCCAATGGAAATCCCATATGGAGGATTTAGTAAGAAGTAAAGGACTATACTAGATTACCTTGGGAAATAACAAGAACCCACTGATGATGACAAGTATTCCAAATGGATTAATAGGAATAATGAAGCTCGTGGACTAATCAAAATTTCCATCTCTTATGATTTAAGGTTTCACCTTCAAAAAATTGAGAGCCCAGATAAAGCTTGGGAAAAGCTTGAAGTTGTGTTTGGTAAACACAATATTATTTGAGCTCACTAGTTGAAAAATGAGTTAATGAATTTAAGTCCAAATGATTTTCCTTGCATTGAAGACTACTTATCTAAGTTCAAAACACTTAGAATTTTGAGTATAGAATGAGAACTAGATTTGAAGGAAGATCGATGCATATATGTTATTCTTTCTAAGCTTGGTAGTGCATATTCTTTTTTTGTATCTACCTTTATGCCACTAGAGAAGCTCTAGGGAGTGCTTATAAAGAACCCTCTCTTGAGTCCTTTTGTGATTCTCTAATTCGAGAGCAAGATAAACTTGTGCAACTTGGATTGATCAACACTGCAGGTACATCCAACAAAACCTTAGTGGCCCAACAAAAAGGTCGACACAAGAATCCCAAGAAGCAACATCCTTTCCACAACAACAAGAAAACCAAGGGTCCCAAACCCTCTCCACAAGCTTCTACTCCTAATGGCGACAAAATGAGAGAAATAAAAAAATAAGATTGAAAGAAATTGTAACTTTTGTGTGAAAGATGGTCATGATGATTCCAAATGTTTTAAGAAGTTGGCAGCTTTAGAAACAATGATGAAGAAGCACAACATAAGTATTGATTCTACTTCTTCTTCTTCTTCTTCTTAACTTCTCATGGACATGCACTTTCTGCTTTTGGTTGCTCCTTCAATGCAACTTCTACTTCTTCTTATGATGAGTGGCTTATTGATTATGGAGCGTCTTATCATATGGTCAAGGATAAAGCCATATTTTCTGCTCTTAATGAATGTAACACTAAGAAAATATTTGTTGGTGATGATAGATCTCTTAGTGTTGTAGGGTCTAGAACATTTCAGGTAGATAATGGTGACAATTTTCACATGCAACTCTATGTGACTAATTTTAGATCTGAATATTGCTTCCTCGTGATCTAACAATAAAATCATAGTTGTTATCACTGAACAAATTTACACTGAAATTGTTGACTTAAAAATATATGCAACAAAAACAAAAATATCAGTGATGAATCATCAATACACATGAGACACAATTTCAGTTCTGTAATCTATTTAACATCAAATAATCCTTAGGGAAAAACCATCCCTCCCAGCTAATACAATATGACCAAAATATGAGGACAACCTTGTCCCCCAACATCACCAAAGTTGAGAACAACCTTGTTCTCCAATAACCATACAAATCAGAAAAACAAACCTCAACAATATCCCCGGGAATCTCCTCTGCACATGAATTTATTGTAGACCACCTATACGGCTTGCTAACATCACCTATCAACATGCACAGATCTATACCTTCCCATAAAATTAGATACATGATTCACCTTATTGGAAATCCGCTTATATATGATGTTTTCTCCACTGCAATCCGCGTATACCATATACATGATTAGTCCTTTTGAAACCCGCGTATATACGTGCTCCATCCTCTTATAAACCGCGTATTGTATGAAAAATTCACTCCACACGTGTGTCCTTCTTCGCTTCTCTCTCCTAGGCTAGATTCACCACCTTGCAAACTTTCCCTTGTTGAGATCACCAAACTTCCTAGCACAAGTGCAGACTCAGAACTCCCAACCTACCAAACCACCGAGCTGTAATAGTCCACAAATCCTCATCTAGATGTTCTGATCCACGTCTCAAACCAAAGAACATCTAACTTGTTGCCACCTGCAACCATCACTGTAGCTCCCTCTCAAAGCTATCACCTGTGACTTGCTCGGAACAAGAACAAGAACAACACTCCTCCAGTGTTGTGTCCAAAATGTGTCTCAGGAAAATCCTCTTCTCTTCAGATCCCAAGCTCCGAAATCATGTCAATTTTCACATGCAACTCTATGTGACTAATTTCATATTTGAAAAATTGCTTCCTAGTGAACTAACAGTAAAACCCTAGCTGTTATCACCGAACAACTTTACACTGAAATTATTGACTGAAAATATGTGCAAAGAAAACAAAAATATCAGAGATGAATAATTAATAAACATGAGACACAATTTTAGTTTTGGAATATTTTTAACATCATAAATCCCGAGGGAAAAACCAACCCTCCCAGCCAATACAATATCACTAAAATCTGAAGAAAACCTTGTCCTCCAAAGTCACCAAAATTGAGAACAACCTTGTTCTCCAAAAACCATACAAATAAAAAAACCAAACCTCAAAAATAACCCTGGGAATCTCCTCTACACACGAATCTACTGTAGACCACCTTTACGACCCGCTGATGTCCCCTGTTAGCCTGTACAGATTTGTACATGCCCATAAAATCATATAAGCGATTCAACTTATTGACGATCTACTTATAAATGATGTTTGCTCCACTGCAATCCACATATACCCTATACATGATTCATCCTTTTGCAACTTGCGTATATAGGTGCTTCGTCCTCTTAAAAACCACATATTGTACTGAAAAATTTCTCCACATGTGCAACCTTCATCACTTCTCTCTCCTAGGCTATATTCGCCACCTTGCAAACTTTCCCTTTCCTAAGATGACCAAGCCTCCTAGCAAAAGTTCAGACTCATTTATGCTAGCTCCATCATGTCTCCACACACTCTACATGATGTGTAATGTCACAATGACCTCTCTCTTTTATATATAAGTCCTAGAGGTCAACATAGAATCCCCTCCACAAGTCAACATCAAATTAGGATTTCCTTGTGGGTGTGAAGCCCCAACATAAGCCCACAAAGCTCATCATAAAACCCATGAATCCCCCACTCAAATCCAAGGGGGTTTTCACCAAACCAAAACTGTGATGTGGTTCCCACGATGTTTCCCACATGCCTAACACCTAGGGTCATGTGAGAATACCTACCCGAAGCTACAAAAATCAAGAAATGGTCATTTCAATGATGTATTATGTGTTCCAAGTCTTCCTTGAAACCTTCTATTAGTATATCAAATCACTCATTTAGGTGAAGGTTAAACCATAGATTTTTCACCTCACCAAGTGGAATTGTTGATTTTTCACCTCACCAAGGGTCATCATCTTTTCCATCAGTTTTTGTTGCGCATAGCGTTGACTTGAGCAAACTTTGGCATGAGCAGTTTGGTCATCTAAACTATCGCTCATTTCAACAACTATGTAATCAATAGATGGTGACTAGTCTTCCTCTTGTTTCATATAGAGATGGTGTTTGTGTCGGTTGTGTTCTCGGAAAACATCATCAGGATAGTTTTGACAAATGTGCCACTTGGCACGCCTTTGCCACTTTGCAACTTGTTCACAGTGACTTGGGTGGTCCGCTTTCTTCTCCTTCTTTTTCTGGGTCCAAGTATTTCTTAACTTTCATTGATGACTTTTCCAAATGCACTTGGGTTTACTTCTTAAAACTTAAGAGCAAAATTTTTGACAAGTTTTTAGCCTACAATGCCCTTGTATAAAAGCAATCTGGACATCAACTTCAAAGGTTAAGAATAAATAATGGAGGCAAATATGTTAACAACCAATTTAAAAGTTATTGAACTACACATGGCATCTAAATGAAACACATTGTTCCATATACACCATAGAAAAATGATGTTGTTGAGAGAAAGAACCACACATTAAAAGAAATGGCTAATTGTATGATCCAATCTAAGGGATTGAGTCTAAAGTATTGGGTGGAAGCCATTAACTATGCAAATTACATAGTAAATCACACTCCCACAAAGGCTCTTAAAAATATAACACCGGAAGAAGCATGGAATAACATTAAGCCATATGTAAGCCACTTCCGTGTATTTGGCAGTGGAGCATGGCTCACATTCATGATGATAAAAGGAAAGCATTGCAACCTAAAAGAGAGAAGTGTATATTTGTTGGTTATTCTAAAGATGTCAAAGGTTACACACTTCTTCAACCACATTTTAATGAAATTATTATTAGAAGAGATGTTAAATTTGATGAAAATATCTTGGATTGCGAGCCAAATTCGGTGTTTGTGCCTTCTTTGACACACGAGCCAAATTCGGTGTTTGTGCTTTCTTCTGCCTACGAGCCATCTTCGACGTTTGTTCCTTCTTATATTCCTACTATGCTTTTTTCTTCTTCAAATGATGATAGTGAGGATGAAAGTCCACTTTTTCTTGCTCACCTCCCTCCAGATGAGTCCATTGAACTTGAACCTGCACCAACACCACCTCTTCTTAGATGGGTCCATTCAACACGAGAAGCAACTGGTGATCTTGTCACTGATCCTTCAGATTAGGATTGAACACGTTCATAGTTCCAACTAGACTCTTCTCTTTTGGCTCAAGTTTCAGAGACTCATGATCTAGAGACATTTGCAGAAGATTAAGGTCATCCATATTGGGATACAACAATGAAAGAAGAGTATCGTTCTTTAATGGAAAATGATACTTGGGATCTTGTACCTCTTTCGAAAGGAAGAAAACTTGTCAGATGTAAATGGGTGTATAGAACTAAGTATGCATTGGATGAAAGTGTTGAAAGACACAAGGATCGATTAGTGGCAAAAGGGTTCTCACAAGTTGAAGGCATAGACTATAATGAAACCTTTTCCCTTGTAGGCAAAATGAATTCCATTCACCTTGTTATATCCCTTCCTGTGTCATATAAATGGGAGGTCCATCAGATGTATGTTAAATCCACCTTCTTGCATGGGGATTTGCAAGAAGATATCTACATGGAACAACCTACTAGCTATTTCGAGAATGACTCTAGCCTTTTTTATTGCCTTAAGGAATCTCTTTATGGTCTTAAGCAAGCTCCTCGAGCTTGGTATGTGAAAATGGTCAACTTACTTCTTGATATTGGATTTTCTAGATTTCATTCCGACCCCAATGTCTATACCAAGAAAGTAGGAAGCCATCTCATAATCCTTGTTCTTTATGTTGATGTCCTTATCCTCGTAATGACCCAAAACTTCTAAACCATGTGAAAACCAGCCTTAAGAAGAAATTTGAAATGACTGACTTAGGCTATTTGCACTATTTACTTAGCCTCCAAGTCTTGCAAACCAAGGAAGGAATATTCCTTTCTCAGTCTAAGTATGTTTGTGACCTTCTTTACCGCTTTCACATGGAAGACACTAAACCAACTCCTTCTCCCATCCAATATGGAGTCAAACTTGTTTCCACCTGATCCAGGTGGATATTGGTGGCCACCCACCTGTTCCAACTGGCTCCTCTTGTCAGTTTTTAGTACAACACGTTCTTTTGTACTTCTTTGTAATTGTGGGTTCTACACTTTCGGGGATGTCTAAAGCCCTACACATCTTCTAGGTGGATACTGGTGGCCTCCCACCTAATCCAACTAGCTTATTTTGTATGTTTTCATGTCAGCACATCTTGTTGTACTTCCAGGTTCGTTTTGGGACCCTAAAGAGTATTATTTTGGCTTGCCACGATCAAACTGCACACATAGTCAAAGTTTGATGGCGTAATGCGTAGTTCTCGAAAAGAAATTTCCAACAGGCTATCACGCACCTGAAACGAATATCGTATGCAAAAGTTACGACCCCAGGAAGTTAATGTACTAACTTACCCAAACGGGGCCCACATGAATTTTGGCGTTTCATCTCCTAGGGTTAGGTTTTAGGATGTCTAGGTTTTTGACATTCCTGCTTATCATAAAAAGGCCTTCAGAGCCTCATTGTAATCAACTTTCTTGCGAATGAGCGTAGCCGTCACATCTCTTCTCAGAGATAAAGCTTCCACCATTCTAATGAGTCTTGCACTCTGTATTTTTACAATCTCTTTACAATTATTTCATTAATATAAATCAATTATTGTTGTATTTCTCTATTTCTGGAAAATTTCATGAGTATTTCATTGTAATATCTATGCTTTCATTTCATTCTGAATATACTTCGGATCAATGGTATTAGAGCAGGATGCTCTTGATTTTTTTTCAGCGCCTGTCCCTGGCGAGGTCCGAGTATAGCTAGTTGGGTCTCAAGTTTGTTTCTCTTGAGGACAATCACTCTCACACGCCCAAGAAATCCTCGATGGTGGCAGAAAAGAAAAACGACGAAGCAGAAGATTCTATTAATTTGTTGCTTGAGCAAGCTCTCACGCGACAGAGGGATGAAATGATGGAGAATTTTGCACACATACTTCAATGACTGCCGATAGCAACAAGCGCATCTTCATCAAGCGACCATTTTGGAGTAAACTCTCCCTTCAAGGTACAAGTTAATTTTGATATTCCCATATTTGAAGGTCAGATAGATGTGGATGCCCTAGAAAAATGGTTAAATCTATTAGAAGGTTATTTCAATGTTTAAAAATTTTTCGACAGGGAAAATATCACCTTCACACTCCTTAAGGCTTTCCCCCATGTCAAACATTGGTGGGAAACTTACTGGGAGCAAAGTTCCACAAAGGAATCTGGAATATATGGGGCCGATCCCACTTGGAATTTCTTTGTGGATGCAGTCAAAGAACAATACTATCCTGTTGATAACTATGAAAACCAGTACATGAGATGGACCACACTGCGACAAGAGAAGAGCCAAACAATGCTGGAGTTCACAAATAATTTCCATACCTTGCGCACCAAGATGGGTATCAAATAATTCGAGTGGCATCTGGTTCTGAAATACCATGGGGCTCTGCATAGGTACATCCAAAACGAAATGGATAATATCTCATCATTGGGAGCTTCCTATAAATATGCTTTCAAAATCGTGTAGAAATTTAGGCACCGGAACAAATGGGAATTTGGGTCTGCAAATATGCAACAACCAAAGCTCGATTAAGAAGACCCTAACGAATAGCCTCTAGACAACCAGTCCAAGACACATAAAAAAATGGTAAAGTAAAGACGAAGAACGACACTGGAAAGTGGTGTGACTTCCACAAAATCCCCTGGCACAACATCGATGATTTTCACTCGTAACAATTGTTACACATCAATATTACTCGATTTGATAAGTGTCGCATGTTCCTCTCAACTGTCGTAAGTGTTGCATGTTCCTCACAACTGTCGCATGTTGTTCACAAGTGTCGCAAATGTCAAACAAAGCATACTGCCATGATGACGACACTAAGGAGACACTTAGAATACCTCAAACACCTGATTTGGAAGAAGGAGAATGGCTAACTAGAGTCAAGAATCTCTTACCACCTGAAAGGAGCTCTCAAACTAGGGTTTTAAGGGAGAGCGCTCCCCTACATCAGCCTTAGGAGCGCTGGCGCTCCCCTACAAGGTGTTAGGGAGCGTTATAGCACCAAATCACCCCTCTGAAGGAGCACTACACATCCTTGAAGCGCTGGCGCTCCCCTTGAGCCTACTAGGGAGCGTTATAGCACCCTGATGCCCGTTTTGAGGGAGCGCTGTCTAATCTAGGGCAGTGGTTGATCTGTTGAGGAGAATAAGGGGAGGATCTTTCAAGTTTGGAAGGCAGTTGCATTCGAATTCCTGGTTCAATCATGGTCTTAGGAGAAGATCCCTGATCTAAGGAGGGAATTCCTCAACCTACCCTAAAGATACCTCAAGAGGTTAAGCCTCTCTGAACCTATATAAGCAGGCTCTATGATGGTGGAAAGGAGGAAGAATTGCAAGCATGAAACCTATGATCTCATAGGAAACACACAGTAAACTGGAGGAGAGTAATCAGTGAAGTTGCTATCATCCAGGCCGTGGATCTTCTGAGAAAGGGTTAGGCAAAGGGGACTTGACGAAGCTGTCGCATTCACATCTACGATTGTAAGTTACTGTTGTCATTGTTCTCATTAATATGACACACTTGGCCTGTTTCTTTCTAGTTTGTGTCTGATCTTACATGAACTTATCTCTGATAGATAGATCTGTTTTCAAGCTAATATCAATAGAGTAGGAAGTGTTTGTACTATTGTTTGTCTACAGGGCTCATCGAGGAGCGAAATATCAGAGCTCAACTCGGAGCGTGCAGGGACAAACATCGGTAAAAAGGTACTTCTGTTGTCCTTCCTCCTCATACATTAGTTTGTATAGATCTGAAAGGAAGTCAGTGTCCACGTTAAGCACTTTTTGTCTTAGAGTTAAGAGTCTAGCTCTTTGAGGCGATCTACCTGTCCGCAGGGAGATTTTCCTTCAACAACAATCATTGGTGGCCGAGGCCAAAGACACAGAGCCAAACCTTGATTCAAAATATGATCCAGAAAATATTGAAAACAGATAGATCATCGACACAGACCCCACTGCTAATGTAGCGACCACAACAATTCAGCTAGAGGAACCAATAGATCCTGAAGAGGGGGAGCACCTCTTCCATTCATAGATGCGGGTGAAGGGTACCCCATTGCATTTCATTATTGACAATGAAAACTAGAAGAACCTCATCTCAGCTAAGGTTGTCAAACAATTGGGGCTGTCGACAACACGACACCCATAGCCATACAACATCGGGTGGGTTCACCAAGGACGAGATATTCACGTCAGCCAACAGTGTTGGATGTCCTATGGCATCCATCCCTTCAAGGATGAGGTAATTTGTGATATTTCCCCTCTTGATGTCTGTGATGTTGTTTTGGGCCAACCATATATGTGGAACGTCATGATGTCTACGAGTCTAGACCTCGTAGTGTTATTATTACTTTGGGAGGTCAACTCTACAAGATACCAGAGGTAGTTCCAACTACTACTCCACCAAAACAACACCGCAAGGTAATCTCTCATACTGCAAAATTCATCCTCTTCACAGTCTATTCAAAGGATGCACAAAAGACCATTGCAACCATTGCAGCCTCAACACCTTCTATCCGGAAAAAACATATTGTCTAAGAGACAAAATATATTGTTTCTTCACCTACAATGGTTCCTACACAATGGCCCATCCAACCCAGAGACAACATGTTGTTGGAACAGATTCAACCCCTCCAGAAATAGGTTTGTGACAGTCTTCCACAAGCCAAGAATCACAACTTCTCCAACAAGGCACACAACTCACCAAGCGTCAGATTCATAAAATGTTTTCCCCTCTTCCCTGGGCACTCAACGCAATGGAGACCACTGCTTCCCAAGGGGGGAGGATTGATCCATGTGTATATTGGTGGCCACCCACCTATTCCAATTGGCTCCTCTTGTCAGTTTTTAGTGCAACACGTTTCTCTGTACTTCTTTGTAATTGTGGGTTCTACACTTCCAAGGATGTCTGAATCCCTACATATCTTCCAAGTGGATACTGGTGGCCTCCCACACATCCAACTGGCTTATTTTTTATGTTTTCATGTCAACACATCTTGCTGTACTTCCAGGTTCATTTTGGGACCCTAAACAATGTTTTTTTGGCTCGCCACAGTCAAACTGTAGACGAAGTCAAAGTTTGATGGCGTAATGCGTAGTTCTTGAAAAGACCTTTCCAACTGGATATCACGCACCTAAAACACAGATCGTATGCAAAAGTTATGACCCCAGGAAGTTAATGTACTAACTTACCCAAACGAGGCCCACATGACTTTTGGCGTTTCATCTCCTAGGGTTAGGTTTTTGGATGTCTAGGGTTTTGGCATTCCTGCTTATCATAAAAAGGCCTTTAGAGCCTCATTGTAATCATCTTTCTTATGAATGAGCATAGCTGCCACATCTCTTTTAAGAGTTAAAGCTGCCACCATTCTAGCGAGTCTTGCACTCTGTATTTTTACAGTCTCTTTACAATTCTTTCATTAATAGAAATCAAGTATTGTTGTATTTCTCTGTTTCTAGAAATTTTCATTAGTATTTCATTGTAATATCTCTGCTTTCATTTCATTCCGAATATAATCTGGATCAATGGTATTAGAGTGGATTATATTCAGAACGAAATGAAAGCAGATATATTACAATGAAATACTAATGAAAAATTCCAGAACAGAGAAATACAACAATACTTGATTTCTATTAATGAAAGAATTGTAAGGAGACTATAAAAACACAGAGTGCAAGACTCGCTAGAATGGTGGAAACTTTATCTCTGAGAAGAGATGTGATGACTATGCTCATTCGCAAGAAAGATGATTACAATGAGGCTCTGAATGAATTTTTATGATAAGTAGGAATGCCAAAATCCTAGACATCCAAAAACCTAACCCTAGGAGATGAAATGCCAAAAGTCACGTGGGCCCCGTTTGGGTAAGTTAGTACATTAACTTCATGGGGTCGTAAATTTTACATATGATCTTTGTTTTAGGCACGTGATAGCCCGTTGGAAATTTATTTTTTAGAACTACGCATTACGCCATCAAAATCTGACTTCGTCTACAGTTTGACTGTGGCGAGCCAAAAACACACTATTTAGGGTATCAAAACGGACCTAGAAGTACAACAAGATGTGCTGACATGAAAACATACAAAATAAGAAAGTTGGATTAGGTGGGAGGCCACCAGTATCGACCTGGAAGATGTGTAGGGATTCAGACAACCCCAGAAGTGTAGAACCCACAATTACAAAGAAGTACAAAAGAACGTGTTGCACTAAAAATTGACAAGAGGAGCTAGTTGGAACAGGTGGGTGGCCACCAATATCCACCTGGATCACCACCTGTAATTCTCTCGAAGTTGATACCACTTTGTATCGTAAATTAGTTGGTAGCTTCTTATACTTGAATCATACCTGTCCCGATCTTTCCTTTGTTGTTGGTCTTGTTTCCTAGTACATGCAAACACCCCACAAAAGCCATTGGAAAACAACTGAAATAATACTTTGGTATGTCTGGGATACAATTCAGTTCAGGATACTGCAACACCCCGATTTTAATCCCTATGATCTAGAATGTATTATGTAAATGTGACATTAGGTTGTTGAGATGGTAAAGTTGAAAAGGGGTCAGAGTGCCTAGGAAATGTAATACTTCTATATACATTAATAAAAATACATTGTTAGTTGCAAGACAGACAAGGACAAGAGATAGGGGCTATGATTCCACGAGAGAGGGGGATAAAGGGGTTAAGTATTTTGATTATATTTTATTTGGCCATATTGGTTTTAATTGAGAAAAGTGGTTACATGAGCTTCTTGGGGGGGAGGTCATGTGGTTCTTGACTTCATGTAATTATATAAACATCCCTCGTGGGTTGTGTTGAGGAAAAGATATGAAATGATCTTACTCAAGCATTTTAGACCTTGCTTGACTAAAGCAAATTAGACAGGAATATCACCCTATGTTTATAGCCAACAAAAATAACATCTTAATTCATAAGTATTAATTACGAGTGCCTAGGATAGTCTTTTTTCAATAAATAGCTTGCTGGAAATTTACTTTTTATGTAATTTTCTGAACATATCAGTTGCTGAAATAATTGTGAAGATAGAAGTAAAATCACCAAGAATGATAATCAAGACAGATGAGACATAAAGCAATCCTTTATTTCATTCAAATTCACCAAAGAGTCATTTTATTTACAAAATCTCATGCAAGAATTTTGGACCAAAGTCAAACTTAGACATCCCCGGTGGAACATACAAAAGGACCTCTGACAGAAAACCAAAACTAAACTCTAAAAGCTGGATCATCTTGCCACAGATTGTTTCCCACTCAACTCTGCACAATAGCCTTTGTCAGTCATGAAAACTAATTCACAAACAGACAAGTCTACATAGACTATCAAAGATAAATCAACACCTCTGAAAAAAAAGTGTTTGAATGATGTGATTCAGCCTTGAATATTGATGTCTACAATAAGACCATGCTATCATAAAAGAGAATTAGGCTTGTGATGAATAAATGAATGAATGAAAACTGAACTCTCTCAACATAAACTCAAAGAGAAAACCTTAGTATGCTTCTGCTTCTATCCCCCCTTGTTCATCCCTTTCGTTTTTCTTTTAACCAATTATAATTTCTTGAAGTAGTTGAACCAACTCATTAGTTAAGTTAATTAAAAGACTCAACCAACTTTTAGTTAGGGGGAAAAGTAATAATCATAATAAGGGTTATAAATAAATAATAACTAGTAGGTGGGACCCCTTGTGACTCCCATTAGCTCATGAAAATTATAACATAACTATTAGTTAAGCAAAACACACCTCCTTGTGACTCCCATCCACATATTCCATTTGACAATTTAGCTCATGATATTTGAAATTATTTCCAAAAATATTACTCATATATCCAAAATAAAACATGCTGTCCAAAGATCCCTGAAGTCAACAGTCATAAAACAATAGATAAAATAAAACTTAAAAGCCATATTTTTCACTTTGTCATGCAATCTTTTTTTGATTGCTGCTATCACCCTTCGATTTCCTTGAATTTACCTTTGGCTGCGCTGAGCCCTTGGGCCTAATCTCACTGATCACGTGGGAACAATCGTCCCTCAAATGCATTCGAGAAGACACAGATTTGTCAGAGCCATTGGAGGGTGAGGAAGGGGCAGTAGTGGCTTTTCCTTTACCAAGGGCATGGTGGGCCTCAGTTTTCAATCTCTTGCTAGCATGGGAGGATTGCACTAGTGAGTGGGGAGCGGCTTGGATAATCTGGTTGTTAGGCGGAGGAGCAGGCAAGGACAAATTGGGCCAGCCATGATGTTGGGAGACTGTCGGGTGGACAATCTCTTGCCATCCATCATTTTTAGGAACCTTGGGTTGCAAAGAGACATGAGGGGGTACATAGATACCAGGGGCTTGCAAAACTTGGAAGGGAGGCCTTTCAGGCCTAGTTTGGACTACTCCTTACCCAATCCAATTGAAGAATCCATCCTGAAACAACTGGCCAAGCTCTTGTGAGTCAGCATCAAAATGTATGGAGAAACTTGGCCTTCTTGGGCCTCTGTTCCAATTACCTCTACCTCTGTTTCCTCAACCATTTCTACCTCGAATGAAAAAAAATCATTCCTGCATGCATGATTGATTAGAAAATAGTCTTTTAAATAACCATACATGATAACTCTTAAAAATATGAAATAGATTTGGCCCAACAATGTATTAGACTCATGCAATCCAATCCATACAAATTGTTTTCCTGTTTATCAATGAGCAGGGGGTGAAAAAGGGTTCTGGGATATGCGAGGGGTTTGTATTGAGAGTAACATGATATAATGAGGGGGAAAAGAACATGGTTACTGCTCAATGAAAACAACAATCAACTGTAAATAAAACCAATAAAACATCACTGTAATCCAAACAAGACACTGCCACTTCCAACTGCTTTAACACCGAAATTCTCTTGACCGTAATCAATCTTAGAACATGGAGTGAAAAATGAATATGGGAAGGCGATGGTATTTGTAATTAGTGGAAAATGAAATAATGGAAGGGAAAAAGAGTGATTACTGTTCATAAAATTAATTAAGTGATCCATAAAACATTCCGTGAAAGGAGATGCACTAACCAACGATCATTGTGACCAAATAACAATTACTGTTTATTTAACTAGTTCACTATTCATAATCAAATGTCCAACACAGTGCCATCACAAGACAGTATGCATTCCATACAATCTGTAAAGGAGTTATGTTCCTTTCATTTATACACTTTGCATCTTATAACAATTCTCAAATAGTAACCATTTCCACTCTGTTAACCATCATAATCAACCACTGCCCACACATTACTTCAATCAACAAATACACTCAAAATTCATGTTTCCAAAATTAACAATGAAGTCACACTATCACTGGAATTGGGCCTGACATTTATAATGCAATGATATTCGTTAAACATATATAGGGACAATAAACCCAATAATCCAGATTAAATTTCAAAACCCAAATTGACATTTAAACAGACAGACAACAACCACCATTCCAACACAAGCTATGCACAGAATAATTCAATCGTGCAAGTGTAATTCTGTCACTGTACAAGCCCAATTCAATGTGACTCTAAAAATATGGGCCATCCATCCAACACGAAGAGGTATCAACAACATGCCTATCTTCATAAAACAAATAATCGGATTGCCACAAAATCATGCTTAAAACTCTGTGACTATTTCTGAGTGTGGAACCCAAAATTATCCATATCATGCACAATGGGTAGCCACCCAAAACACCACGATGCAACATTTCCATTCTACAATTTCAAACACATAGTCATAGTTATTAACTCAACCCCTCATGCCGAGCGATAAAATCTAATACAATATTGCTTCAAATTAACCAAACTGCAAACAAGCATGTTGTGTGTAAAACTCAGAATCATGAAATCAAATAATCATAATGCACACAATGGATGAAATTGCTACAGTCATCTCGGATACCCGTTTGGCCCCCAAAAGAACTCATAGTTACAATGACCATTTATTCGTGGTGTAGAAACACCACACACACAAATGCAGTGCGCGCAAGCATCATTTATCAATTGTAACCAATGCCAAGTTAAACATCCAAATAATC
>WSFP011488512.1:0-15165 GCA_009831015.1 Picea engelmannii
CATACATATTCCCCTTCTGCAGGAATGGGTAAATCAGGGGGATTTGAACTCGGAACCTCATTGTACATAACACTTCATATCACGACACTTGCCAATTGAGCTACCCCCCGTGGACTTCTTTTATTTGTCTTTTATTGACCATTTGTGAGTAAAATTTGTTTTAAGTGATTACAAATAACTAATTTCACTCACAAAGTGGGTATTCTAAGTCCAAAAACGAATACCCCCGAGGCATATAATTCCTCATAGTACCACTTAATTAACTTAGGAATTATTTACAATTAAAATATCTCAACTCAAGTACAAGTCCATCCTAGTGATTGTTCATTCTTTGGCAATTCAACTACAAGTCCATCCTAGTGCATCTTGGTGGATAACATTGGCTCCATATGGGGACGTGTGCTTGATCTTTTATCAAAGGAGAGCATACGAGAATCCATAATTTGTATCCTACATCACAAACATCTCGCCAAACAGATGTATCAACAACACATATAATATGTTGAAACCAAATATAAAAACATAAGTTGCATGAATAATATACATATATATACAAGGAAAGTGCAAAAGAAGAAAGTGAAATGATATACAAGGAATAAATGATGACGTGAAAATAAAATACAAAGGAGAAGGGTTAGAGAGATATGTTACAAAGGATTCCCCCATGGGCTTCAGATGATTGCATTGAAAACCAATTCAAGGTGGAGCCCTTTCACTGGCATAGTTATATTTATGTCGTCCAACTGGCTGAGATGAGTTGTTAGAAGACTTTTGCACTTTACCCTGCTTTCTGATATTTTGATGTCAACCCTTTTTCTTAGTTCTCAACCACTTGATTAAAGTTTCTTTGAATCCTTTATGGTGAAGTTGTATTTGTGCCAAGCGAAAAGATTTAAAGTTTATCGATCTTAATTCTTCCTTGAAAGGATTGTCATAATATTCCATAGGGATGGCATGCTGACTATTATTTTCATCATCGACTTCTTCATCATCCTTACAATCTTCCACTAGATTTATTCCATTTTTTCTTCTTTTATTTTTATATTTTTTATGCTTGCCCTATCTATTGAATATATCTTCTTTACCAACACAAATTTCCCCAGGTTCTAATACATCTGGAATGGATGGACCAAAAAGTCTTTCCAACTCTTTCTGACATCTAAATGACTCATCTAATAGCTGACAAATTTATGATGATGATGATGACCCAACTGATAAATCCAACCCTATTCCCAATTCTAAAGATGTTATACCAATACCCTTTTCACTTGGAGCTTCTTCAAGAAAAAGACCATCAAAAGAATCCATGGTTTCCCAAACAATATAAACATTTGGTATCTCATCCTTGAATTTCTCTTTGATAGGTGCTAGAAAATCAAATGTTATTTCATAATTTTTCATGTCATGCACATGATAAACAAATTCATTCATGGGTTCTTTAGGATCTTCAACATGAAAATTTCTTTCCTTCTCCCTATAAAGCTTAACAAATTAATTCTATGAAGAAGGAATAGTAGCATACGATAAATTTATCTGCATAGTACCTCCCAAAGTAGCAACCCACTTTATAGATAAGAGCATACCCCATGCATAAGGTACATCAATGAAAACTATGTCCATGGGAAATGTGATATTAGGATAGGTTGCCAATTTAATTGGTAGATTCAAGATTATCCCACGTGTTTCAATTTCTCTAGAATCCATGGAGCATACATTGTGATAAGGCCTTGTGATATCCAAATTTAAAAGCTTCATAACATTCTTGGTGATGATAATTGATGAGGCCCTTGAGTCATACATACAATTGTGCAAATGAAGATCATTGATCATTAACAATACAAAGAAAGGTGGGTGAATTCCTTTGTCCAATCCATACTATGTAAAATAAAAGGGGCATCCTCATGATTCTCTTTAGACTTGTATTTACCAAGACTTCTCTCATTAGGGACTTCAATATATTTTAACAACTTATCCTTTTGTGGAGGTATCTTAATGAGATCTACCACTAGAACCAAAACCTTAGCGTTTGATATCCAATTTCCCAAGTCAAGACTTAGATCCTCAGTTGGAGTAAATGCTTTGGGAATGTTTTGATGTGATGTACTTGAATTATCATTCCCTTTCCTATGGTAGATTACTCTTTTATATGTTTCCATCTCTAAAATCTGTTATGGAGTAGGATTTTCACCATACAATCTAGTCACATTATCAATCTTTAAATCTTCTTTTTTCTTACTTAGTTCCTTATTCGGTTTCCATTGATCTTTTGCGAAAATGTAGGTTTTGTTCACATTATTTATAAAATATGGGCATCCTGAATATCCATCATAGTTATTTGATCCAAGAAACCCTTGCTAATTAATTTGACAAAATATGGAGCAAGTGGATTCCTTATGAAATTCCTCACAGGACCTACAAAAAGGAGGAGCCTATTGTTGAAATATATTCATTGTTTCCAACTGATTTGGTAGTCTCTGATCTTGGGAAGGACCTTTTATTTTCAATTTTTCATTATTCTATCCAGGTTGAAATCTATTAACTTGAGATCTTTATATGGAAATCAACCCAGTCTGCATGGAATTCAATTGGGATGCATGGCTGGATTCATGGCTTTCACAAGTTTTTTCATTTCTGTCAACTCTTTCAAAGGGTTAAAAGAAGAAGTCTTACTATATGAAGAACTTTTTTGATCTTTAGGCTCATTGATCCATGTGGATATTGGTGGCCACCCAAGTATTCCAACTGGCTCCTCTTGACAATTTTTAGTTCAACACGCTCTTTTGTACTTCTTTGTAATTGTGGGTTCTACACTTTTGAGGCTTTCTGAATCCCTACACATCTTCCAGGTGGACGCTGGTGGCCTCCCACCTAATCCAACTGGATTATTTTGTATGTTTTCATGTCAGCACATATTGTTGTATTTCCAGGGCCATTTTGGGGCCCTAAACAATTTTTTTTGGCACGCCACAGTCAAACTATAGATGGAATCAGATTTTGACGGTGTAATGTGTATTTATCTAAAAGACATTTCCAACGAGCTATCATGCGCCTAAAACGAAGGTTGTATGCAAAAGTTACGACCTCGGGAAGTTGAGGTACCAACTTACCCATAGGGGCCCACATAACTTTTGGTGTTTCATATCCTATGGTTAGGTTTTTGGATGTCTAGGGTTTTGGCATTCATGAGTAATATCAAAAAGG
Organism: Picea engelmannii; assembly: GCA_009831015.1. Lineage (NCBI taxonomy): Eukaryota > Viridiplantae > Streptophyta > Pinopsida > Pinales > Pinaceae > Picea > Picea engelmannii. Next base: position 3,202 of record WSFP011488512.1, read on the forward strand.
CCTCTGGAGCCTCATTGTAATCATTCTACTCAGACGGATGCGCGTAACATCCACATCTCTTCTCATAGATAGCTACCACCATTTGAACAAGTGTTTCAGTTCTACAGTTTTACAGTTTCAACCTTTTCATTCATTCAATAGAATAGATTGTTCACTGGATATCTCTGTTGTTCTTCATATCTATGTGTTTATTGTATTCAGTTTGTTAATCAATTCGTCCCGCTCCTAAATCTGGATCACTCATGCTTTTTGGAATTACTGCCCCTTGTGAAACTAGGAATGTTGGACTTTCCAGATGCTTGCATGTTTCTATCAATCTTAATGGTTATTTCCTAGGCAATATTTAAATTCGTTGGATCTTTATCTCTAATTTGATGTCTCATCTCACCATTGAAAGCTTCAATGTAGTAGATGAGAATGGAAGCAACTGGGGGCTTAATATCTGTGTGAAGGCTAGAAACCAAATCATTAAACTTTTTATTGAACTCTTCCGTGGTTTCATTCTCATTTTTCTTTATACCATGGAGTGCTGCCAACAAGTGACGATACTCCTTCCTATCACCCCATCTCTCAATGAAATCTTCAATTAAATCCTTTATGGTTGCAAACTTGTTGTCATCCAACCCAGAAAACCAATTATATGCATCTTCTTCGAGAGAGCATGAAAAAAGTTTCATTTTTACATCCCCATGGTTATGTGTTGCACCATTACACGATTTATTAATACATACAAAAAATGATTTGATGTGAGCTTTAGCAGTGATGACATTATTTCCCTGAAATGTAAGTAATTTGTTAATAGCCTTTTCAGGTAAAACATGAGGATACAAATTTATTACAAAAAAATCAAGTGGAATAAAATAATCATCCATTTCAACTTGCAAAAAATTAGAGTCTAAATTAGAATTATTAAAAAGCAACTATATATTAGAAATGGACTTGAATCCCTTTTGATCAAGGATTCTACGAGAAACAAATTTGGCTAACCTCCTCCTATAAACATTTTCAGGTTCATGGATGAAACCAACAATGCCTTGTGAGTTTATTCTTGTAGAATACTTTGTTAAATTTAAATTAAGTGGAGTCACCAAATGACCGAGTCTATTTTTTTTATCAACAACAAACATAAAAAACAAAGTAAAAAACAAAAAAGAAAACAAAACAAGTCGTATTCCTAGAATAGAAAGATTTATCATCGGCAATGGCGCCAAACATTTTGTCGCCTTTATACACGCCATGGGTAACGTGGAAGAAATCTTCAATCCACTGGGTGTGTCCTCAGGGGCAAGTCTCGAGTCAAGGTGATGTCACTTGATCCCCAACTCCTCCGTCTAGGCCAACTCCTAGCGAAGCCAAGGGGGTAGTCCCTAAAGAAAATAATCTAGGGCTTGAACTAATCTAAGTACAAGAAATAGAGTCTAGGAGTTTATTGCAACAAAGACAATATAACAATAAGTAACTCTACACTAGCAACATATATCATTCATTCATTCACTACAAGTGCTTATGAAAAGAATATTCAATCAAAGAGATACTTGAATGAAAGATAATGACTAATATGATATTTAATTAAAGTATGATACTTTCAAGTAAATAAACAAATGATATATTTCAAGAAAAATGGAAATGCTTTGCAAATATCAATACTTGAAGAAAATGGCTTAAAAGTGAAATAATGAGAACAATGCTAAATATTGAGATATGTGTAACACTGCTGAGATGAAGATTGTCGTATGAAAAGTCCTTGTAAGTTTTAATTAAAGTTGATTAATATTTATTGTGACTTTTATGCTAAGTGTTGCAAAAAATAAGTCTAATCTAGATGTGACTTTCAAGAGGCTATTCCTTAGAATGGAGATTGAGCTTGCCGAATATCCAACAGGGAGAATATCCTTCTGATTTTACACACAATCTAAAGAGAATGTGGGATATCCAACATGGAGAACCTAAATTACAAAGTTCTCACCGGATTTCTTACGCAAACCCTCTTGTGTTTCCAAACAAGAAATAGAGTCTTAAATATTTCCCTAAATTAAACTAGATCCAGACTGACCAACCCCGATTCTGTATGAGCTTACTTCAATAGATCCAGACTAAGATTGCAGAGGAAGGGCAAGAAACACTACTAGGGGGATTTGAAGGGATGGGTTTATTTGCTAAAATTAAATTGCAATAAAATAAATGATTTTCTAATTAAACTAAATACACATTGTCCAATCCCTTTTTTGCGTAAAGCTTACTTAGGGGAGCTAAGGGGATTGGTTTATTTTACAAATTTAAATGCGGAAATTGAAATTGCAGAAATGAAAGCTAATCTAGCAATTAAAATTTACATTCCCAAAATGAAATCTAAACTAAGTTACGATGCTTGTGATGAGTTTTAAGGTTTTATTTTAGCTTTCCCTTTAGATGTGAATTTTAAACTTGAGCCAAAATTGAAAAAATGAAACCATCACAAAAGACATCGTCCCCCCTAGGGGGGATGAAGAATGAGAGCTTATAGCCCCACTGATTTTATTAATGGATTTACAACAATCTTTTTTGGAGTGACTTGTGATCATTCATTCGGGGGATCACAAGTCTTTACAATGTTTACAATGAGTTTATTTATCAAAGGGGAGCTCCTGAGGTTCCCATAATGTCCAAATACGCCAAAATTGGGTAGAGTTTCCTCTTGTCTATTCACAATCCTGCAAAAAAAACAAGAAAATCAAGACAAAATATGCCCAAAAACACTTTGAAAGTGTCTTGGACTTATGTAGGGAAACCCCAAAAAAATGACTAAGTAAAAATTAGTGAAAACAAACAAAATTTAACTAAGGAAAGAAATCTAGAAAACTTGTTTCCTCAGCATCTTTGATCGTTGCTTTAAAACAACAATATAAAGACACTTAACTTGCCAAATATAAAAGTAAATCTCTTTAAATGAAATATAGTTTTAGCCTTTTAAAATTTTAAAGAAATATCCTGCTAAAAATAAATTTTCTTTATGATAGATGTAGCTTAGAATAGTGAAATGAAATTGAAATCTAGATCTAATTATTCTTTTGCAAGATAACTTAGATAAATAAGAATTTGAAATGTGATCTAAATCCAAGTACTTGCATGCAAAATAGTAACCAAAATAGAAATATAAATTTTATGAGATATGAGAGAAAGAGTGTGAGATGGAAACAAATCTTGGGCTATGGAGTCTTATTAGTTTGTTGTAGAGGAAATTGTTCCGATTGAAAGGATTTGAAGGTGTTGGAATTTCAAGATAGAGCTTTCCACTCCTCCAAACTAGAGGCCCTGCAAACTTAGAGAATTCCTGCAAAATACTTGTTAAAGGTGGATGCATCGACTTCCTACATATAAAATCTAAAAATCATGCAAATCAAACTAGAATAACATGATATCATAGACTAAACATGCTAGAAATAATAGGATTTATCAATGCAAATAAGCTCACTAATATCTTACTACTGAAGGATAAATTAACAATGAAATTTGCAAAAATAAAGTTTACCATAACCTCAACACATCAAGATGGAACAATGACATCCACACATTGACACAAGGCAACAAGAGTGACCTACAAAGTCTTCAAATATTTATTCCACAATAGCTTGAGAGCATATTACAACAACATAACTCTAGGTATACCAATATAGATTACAAAGGAGAGCAATCTCCATAATATAGAAAGAGGGATGAGTTGCCAATGAAGAAGGGCGCACCGAATGGAGGAGGAGGGCGCATCATTTGGAAATGAAAGCGGCCAAGTGTGAGGGGAATGTTGCCACCTCCCCTAAGCCTCCAATAAATTTCCACTTATGAGTGTGGGAGAGAGAGGGAGGGTGCCACCTCCCAAGAGGTAGGCAACCCTCCTCATGAGTGCACCGCCTCTCCTCAAGGAGGGCGCACCACCCATTGTGAACTCATCCAACTCCAACCATAACTCTCAAGTTAACTCACTCTTGGGTGCCAACAAGGCCCAGTGAACTCCAAGCGAGATTGAGTCAACTCAAAACATGTCCCAAACATGTTTCCCAAAAAATAGTTTTGCTGTTTTTTTTGTCTTTTATTGACTATTTGTGAGTAGAATTGATTTTAAGTGATTAAAAATCATTAATTTCACTCACAAAGTGGGTACTTAGGTAAAGTGGGTATTCAAAGTCCAAAATCAAATACCCCCAAGACATATAATTTCTTCTAGTACCACTTATTTAACTTAGGAATTATTTACAATTAAAATATCTCGATTTTGCGGGAAATTTTATTTTTGCATAAAACATTAAAAAATGTAAGGGGGACTTAACACATTTCCATGAAAATCTAGGAGGATGATTAACATGGTAATATACATTAGACACTAGGATTATATTTTCCAATCTAAGCCCTAACCATGAGTACACACTCCAACTTTGGAGGAAATGAGTGAAAAAACTCAAAAAATATAACTTGCTTAAAAAATTCAAGCAAGAAATAATTAATAAGTAAAAAAAACACTCAAGAGTAATGCACTCATGTGTAAGTCTTAGGAGGCTAATAATTTTACAAGTTCATAATGCTAAATTAATCTTATTACAATGCCCCACAATGTATGGAAATGCAGTAAAAAAAGAGTAAAACAAAGGGGCCATAATGGCCGACTAGACTTCTAAACTCTGAATTTTGAACAAGTGATTGTTTAATCTTTGATGAATCAACCGCAATTCCATCCTAGTGCAACTTTGTGGATAAAATTGGCTCCATACGGGGACATGTGCTTGATATTTTATCAAAGGAGAGCATGTGAGAAGCCATAATTTGTATCCTACATCACAAACATCTCGCCAAACATATGTATCAACAACACCTATACTATATAGAAACCAAATATAAAAACATAAGTTGCATGAATAATATACATATATATACACGGAAAGTGCAAAAGAAGAAAGTGAAATAATATACATGGAAGAAATGATGACATGAAAGCAATATACAAAGGAGAAGGGTTAGAGAGATATGTTACAAAGGATGCCCCCATGGACATCAAATGATTGCATTGAAGACCATTCAAGGTGGAGCCCTTTCATTTGCAAATTTAGATTTATGTCATCCAACTGGCTAAGATGATTTGTTAGAATACTTCTGCACTTTACCCTGCTTTCTGATATTCTGATGTAAATCCTTTTTCTTAGTTCTCAACCACTTGATAAAATTTTATCTGAATCCTTTCTGGTGAAGTTGTCTTTGTGCCAAACAAAAAGATTTAAAGTTTATTGATTTTAAATCTTCCTTGAAAGGATTGGCATAATATTCCATAGGGATGACATGATGACTATTATTTTCATCATTGATTTCCTCATCATCCCTACAATCTTCCACCAGATTTATTCTTTTTTTCTTTTTATATTTTTTTATGCTTGCCTTGTCTGTTGAAGATATCTTCTTTACCAACACAAATTTCCCCAGGTTCTAAGACATTTGGAATGGATGGCCTAAAAATTCATTCCAACTCTTCCTGACATCTAACTAACTCATCTGATAGCTGACAAATTGATGATGATGATGTTGCCTAACTGATAAATCCAACCCTGTTCTTGATTATGAAGATGTTATAATACCAATACCCTTTTCACTTGGAGCTTCTTCAAGAAAAATGCCATCAAAAGAATCCATGGTGTCCAAATATTATAAAAATTTGGTAGCTCATCCTTGAATTTCTCTCTGAGAGGTGCTAGAAAATCATATGTTATTTCATAACTTCCCACGTCATGCACATGATAAACAAATTCATTCATGGGTTCTTTAGGATCTTCAACATGCAATTTTCTTTCCTTCTCCCTATAAAGATTAACAAATGAATTCTCCGAAGAAGGAATAATAGTATACGATAAATCCATCTGCATAGTACCTTGCAAAGTAGCAGCCCACTTTCTAGATAAGAGAATACCCCATGCATTAGGTACATCAATGACAAGTATGTCCATGGGAAATGTGATATTAGGATAGGCTTCCAATTTAACTGGTACATTCAAGATTATTCCATGTGTTTCAATTTCTCTAGAATCCATGACGCATACATTGTGATAAGGCCTTGTGATATTCAAATTTAAAATCTTCACAACATTCTTGGTGATAATAATTGATGAGGCCCCTGAGTCATACATACAATATTACAAATGAAGATCATTGATCATTAAGGATACACAGAAAGGTGGGTGATCTTCCTTTGTCCAATCCATACTATGTAAAATAAAAGGGGCATCCTCATGATGCTCTTTAGACTTGTATTTCCCAAGACTTCTCCCATTAGGTCCTTCGATAGATTTTAACAACTTATCCTTTTGTGAATATATCTTAACGAGATCTGCTACTGGAACCAAAACCTTAGCATTTGATATCCAATTTCTCAAGTCAAGACTTAGATCTTCAATTGGAGTAAATGCTTTGGGAATGTTTTGTTGTGATGTACTTGAATTATCATTCCCTTTCCTTTTGTAGGCTATTTCTTTATATCTTTCCATCTCTAAAAATTTTTCCGGAGTAGGATTTTCACCATAAAATCTAGTCACATTATCAATATTTAAATCCTATTTTTTTTTTACTTAGTTCCTTATTCTGTTTCCATTGATATTTTGTGACAGTGTAGGTTTTGTTCACATTATTTATAAAATCCAGACGTCCTGAATATCCAACATAGTTATTCAATCCAAGAAACCCTTGCTCATGAATCTAAAAAAATATGGGGCAAGTGGATTCTTCATGAAATTCCTCACAAGCCCTACAAAAAGGAGGAGCCTCTTGCTGAACCATATTCATTGCTTCCAACTGATTAGTTGGTCTCTGATGTTGGGGAGGACCTTTGTTTTGCTATTTTTCATTATTATGTCTAGGTTGAAATCTATTAACTTGAGATCTTTCTATGGCAATCAACCTAGTCTACATGTCATTCAATTGGGTTGCATGGCTGAATTCCATGGCTTTCACAAGTTCTTTCATTTATGAAAACTCTTTCAAAGGGTCAGAAGAAGCAGTCTTACTATCTGAAGCAACTATTTTATCTTTAGGCTCATGTTGTTTGGAAGTACTACTCCTTGTGAAACCATAAAGATTGGACTTTCCAGATGCTTGCATGTTTCTATCAATCTTAATGGCCATTTCCCGGGAAATCTTTAAATTCGTTGGCTCTTTATCTCTAAGTTGATATCTAATCTCACCATTGAAATATTAAATCTAGTAGATGAGAATGGAAACAACCCGGGGCTTAATATATGTGTGAAGGATAGAAACCAAATCATTAAACTTTTTATTGAACTCTTCCACAATTTCATTCTCATTTTTCTTTATACCATGGAGTGTTGCCAACAAGTGACGATACTCCTTCTTATCACCCCTCAATTAAATCCTTTATGCTTGCAAACTTCTTGTCATCCAACCCCAAAAACCAATCATATGCATTTTCTTCAAGAGAACAAACAAAAAGTTTCATTTTTACATCCTCATGGTTATGTGCTGCACCATTACACCATTTATTAATACATAAAGAAAATGATTTGATGTGAGCTTTAGCAGTGATAACATTATTTCCCTGAAATGAAGGTAATTTTTCAATAACCTTTTTAGGTAAAACATGAGGATAACCATTTATTGTAGAAAAATCACGTGGACTAAAATAATCATCCATTTCAACTTGCAAAAAATTAGAGTCTAAACTAGAATTATTAAAAAACAAGTGTATATAAAAAATGGACTTGAATTCCTGTTGATCAAGGATTCTACGAGAAACAAGTTTGGCTAACCTCCTCCTATAAACCTTTCAAGGTTCAATGATGAAATCAACCAAGCCTTGTGAGTTCCTTCTTGTAGAGTACTTTGTCAAATTTAAATTAAGTGGAGTCGCCAGATGACTAAGTCTATTTGTGATAAACAACAAACATAAAAAACAAAGAAAAAAACAAAAAACAAAACAAAACAAGTCGTATTCTGGGAATAGAAAGATTTATCCTCGGCAACGCCTTTATACACACCTCGAGTAACGTGGAAGAAATATTCAATCCACTAGGTGTGTCCTTAGGGGAAAGTCTCAAGTCAAGGTGTTGTCACCTAATCCTCAACTCCTCTGTCTAGGCCAACTCTTAGTGAAGCCAAGGGGGGTAGTCCCTACAGAAAAAATCTAAGGCTTGAACTAATCTAAGTACAAGAAATAGAGTCTAGGATTTTATTGTAGCAAAGACAATATAACAATAAGTAACTCTACACTAGAAACATATATCATTCATTCATTCACTATAAGTGCTTATGAAAAAGATACTCAATCAAAGCGATATTTGCATGAAATATAATCATATAGATATTGATACCCAAATAAATAGATATTGATATCATTTGTTTATTTACTTGCAAGTAAATAAACAAATGATATACTTCAAGAAAATGGAAATGCTTTGCAAATATAAATACTTGAAGCAAATGGCTTAAAAGTAAAATAATGAGACTAGTGCCAAATATTGAGATGTGTAACGCTACTGAGATGAAGATTCTCGTATGAAAAGTCCTTGTAAGTTTTAATTAAAGTTGATTAATAGTTATTGTGACTTTTATGATAAGTGTTGCAGAAAATAAATCTAATATAGATGTGGCCTTCAAAAGGCTATTCCTTAGAATGGAGGTTGAGCTTACCAAATATCCAACATGGAGAATATCCCTCTGATTTTACACACAAGCTCAAGAGAATGTGGGAGATCCAACAAGGGGAACCTAAATCTCAAAGTTTCTACCAAATTTCTTACACAAACCCTCTTGTGTTTCCAAACAATCAATAGAGTCTTAAAGATTTTCCTAAATTAAACTAGATCCACATTGACCAACCCCAGTTCTGTATAAGCTTACTTCCAAAGATCGAGACTAAGCTCGCAAAGGAAGGATCGGGAACAATACTGGGGGAACTAAGGGGATGGGTTTATTTGCCAAAATGAAATTGCAATAAAATAAATGATTTTCTAATTAAACTAAATCCATTGTCCAACCCCTTTTCTGCATAAATCTTACTTATGGCAGTTGAGGGATTTGTTTATTTTCCAAATTGAAATGCGGAAATTGAAATTGCAGAAATGAAAGCTAATCTAGCAATTAAAATTTACTTTCCCAAAATGAAATCTAAACTAAGTTGCAATGCTTTTAATAAGTTTTAAGTTTTTTTTTTTATCTTTCCCTTTAGAAGTGAATTGTAAATTTAGCCAAAATTGGAAAAATGAAACAATCACAAAAGACACCGTTCCCCCTAGGGGGGATGAAGAGTGGGAGCTTATAGCCCCACTGATTTTATTAATGGATTTGCAACAATGTTTTTTGGAGTGACTTGTGATCATTCATTAGGGGGATCACACGTCTTTACAATGTTTACAATGAGTTTATTTATCAAGGGGAGCTCCCGGGGGTCCTAGAATGCCCAAATCCGCCAAAATTGGGTAGAGTTTCCTCTTGTTTGTTTGCAAACCTGCACAAAAAATCTAGCAAACCAAGGCAAAAGATGCCCAAAAACACTTTGAAAGTGTCTTGGACTTGTTGCCACCCTAAAACACTTTGAAAGTGTCTTGGACTTGTTGCCACCCTAAAACACAACATGAAATCCCTACTTGCAAATGACTTGCAATGCATTATTACTTATATATATTTTAAATAATACTAGATATGTAGGACCCCGTTAAAAATAATAATGAAGAAAGCTCTCCTCTTATTGCGCTCATGATTACCTTACGAGAAAGATTCTACAGTTTGAGAATAGAGAGGAAGATCCTAACCTATTTCTATGTGAAATTGATGGATGTTGAGTGTGCTAGCAATTTGATTTTAAAAAGGAGAAAATGTTTATTTTAATAAACATTTTAATTTATTCTTGCTACACCTAGATTTTGATATATTATCCAAACTTCAAGTACCAACCACATGCAACTTATGGCATATTTGTTATGGATGATTGATTATTATGTGTAATTGTAATACTCCACTAGCAAGAAATGTGGGACATGCTATTTTGGGTGCTAAGTATTAAATGGGCATATAATAGTTGAAATAGTCCAAGAGAGAGGCCCGATTCGATTTCGAATATGGGAATGATATTTTTTGTTGGTTGCTATCATATGTTTGGAATAAGGTATTGGAGGCTAAGTGTGCTCCATATTTGGCTGTGGTTGATGGAATTTAATGTGAAAAGAGGGGAAGCGACGTGTATTTACTGCATGTCGTTCTTACCCTACCTTGAAGCCACCACCTTCACTATTCCACTCACGCTTGTTTTGGTTTCTCTGTTTAGCAACATCTCCATTGTGTTTGGCCTTGGGCAAAAAGTAATTGTGCTCTGTCAATTGTTTTAGCATTCTTCTTACAGGTATGGTCTTTTACCTTTTTGTTCATGAAGTGTTAGCTCTGCTCCAGATAAAATCGTATTGTTGGCTCTAAGAGTTTGCATGCATAATGCGTTTATAATGGATTGCTTGTGGGCATTCTGGCCGTATGATGCATTTTGATTTGGGTTTTCTTCCTTTTAGAACTTAAGTGTTTCAAACCAGAAATATTGTTCGACATTCTCTTCTGTTTGAAGTATATGGTTGTATTGCGCCTGGAGCAAATGATGGTATAATATGACTAGTGAAAAACATCTATGGTGAATATGTTTGGTTCACTCATTTCTTATTATTAATTTTTAAAGGGTTTTCCTCTGTAAAAGGAAGATAACAATCAGGTTTCATCACTATTGTATAATCCCTTAACCCCATATCCAGGACTTAGAAAATTGCAGTCGTTTCTTCTTATTATTATCAATGTTTGTAGAGTTACAAAATCCCGTGTATTACGTCTTGCTGTCACCTTGAAATTTTGTAAAGAATATGTGATGGTGTTAGCGTCAGAAGTCACTCCTGGATTGCTTGCAGGAGAAGAGCCTGACACCCATCAGTTTAATGTCACGATTTGTTTATAAGAGGGTGATCAAATGGAAGTGAACTCAGAACAATATCGTCTCAACTCTGAAACTAGGCCAGGCATGCATGGACGAGTGAGGTCTTAGAGAAACTCCAAACAGTGAGTTAAAATAAGGGTGAGCAGGTGGAAGACTTGCATGAGAAGAGTGCGAAGGTCTGTCAAAAACATCAGGTTTCTAACAGACTGGAGAAGAAAGCGCCCAAATGCAAGATCCTCTTACATTCAAACAAAGAAGACCAGAGAGTACAGTAATGTAACGACAAATCCTTTATCATAACGAAACTGCAACAGTTCAAGCGAATCCTTCGATCATGAATTCCCTGGCGTGAGATGAAACATAGATGGAAAAGGAAAACTGTTTATCATCAAACAAGAAATCTCAAACACAAATGCATAACCCAGAAACCAGAATGGTTGTTAAAACTTTACAGTCGGGAGCTTCGCTCTACCATCGATAGATACAAAAATGGCGAAAACGCCTTCATATACTCAGAACAACAACAACAGCGAAATCAAGACACTACATTGAAGGCTTTGCGTCTGCATGGATTTCTGACAGTCAACCTCTGAAAGGTCGTGCAACTTATGTCAGACGCGATCTAATTCTTTGACAGTTCCAACGGCGAATCGACGTGCTTTTAATTCATTGTCGTGCTTTCCCATTATGGAGGAAGCGATGTCTAACCACCACCAACTGCTTCAATAATTGCTTCATCGGGATTGAGGATGGCCCGACCAACTTGGCACCTTCGGGACGTGGAGGGCCTCCCGCGCTGCCACCTGGAATAACTGACTAGTTTAAAGAATAGGCGTGGAAGCCAACACGAAAGAGGGGCATAACAACGGAGTGATGGGGCCAAAACTGTGCGGGGAAGGAAAGAAGCGATGAGGTGTAAGAGAAGTGGCGGGGGGGAGACATGTGGCGGAAGACGATACATGGAAGGAGCGGGATACAAGACATAATGGGTGCACTTGCGGTGGGAGGCAGACGTGGAATGAGGCGGGACACAT
>WSFP011488513.1:0-15165 GCA_009831015.1 Picea engelmannii
TCTATTCCTATCGACTTCAACACATTATCCAGGAACTAGACTTAGAAACCAGTTAGTACTTTAGGACCTGCATGCCTCAATGGCAGGCCTCCTCACATTCGACAGTGGGTTTACATCATTGACCTCTGATCGGATGATTCCACGGATGTTTGACTTGAGCTCATCCATTCACATTTGTTGGAATGTACTAGAGTACCTTGGGAATCATTGACATCAATGGTGATCTCCCTCGCGCTTGTTAACGGTTTACATCATTGACCAGTAATCAAGTGGTTTCTGCCATGTTCGACATCAGGACATCTATTCACATGGTTAGATTCGTACTACATCGAGATCGATAATAAGACCCTAGGTTGAGTTTTTCACTCTTATATGTACTTTACCTAGGTTGCGATGGAGTTTCTCTTGAACATTAACACATATACTATCACATAGATCCACTTTGTATTGGTCGTGACTATGTCTTGTCATCTCATAAATCCACTGTGTATTCTTTGTGGCTATGATCAGTTCATGTCATGGGAGTATAAATCCACATTGTATCATTGGTGGATATACCTTTTTTATCAGTATAATTATGGATCCGTAGTGTATTTTATGGCGGCCATACCTAAAAAGTCTTTATCACCCAAGCATAGGTATGCCTGCCTTGGGTTTGAAACATGTCATAATATTTGTATGATGGTTGTGTGCAGCGTTTTCCAATTTCTCTGTGTCCATACCCTTGCTCGAAAAAGTCTACAAAGTACTTTATTCATCATCGTCTTCTAACTTCATACTTTGGGGGGCATTCTGTTACACCTCAAAATTACTCACTTCGATAGTGTCGCAAGTGTCGTCATTACGAGTGTTGTAAGTGTCGCATCTTGTCTGCAAGTGTCGCATCTTGAATATAAGTGTTGCAAGTGCCAAAAATAATATGCTTCCATCTTGCCTATGTTGTGCCCATAACAACATCATAAAGACACTTAAGACACCTCAAAGGCCAGTTTGGAAGAAGAAAAATCAGCTGACAAAGAGTACAAGCCATTTGCCATAGAAAGAACCATTCAAAAATGGATTTTGGAGAGGGGCGCTCCCCTATACACTATCAGGAAGCATTGGCGCTCCCTGTACCCTTTTGGGGGAGCGTTATAATTCTCTGGTGCCCCTTTTGGGGGAGCACTGCCTTTTCTGAGCGAGTTTTGGTTTTGTTGAGGCAAATCAGGGAAGAATCCCTCAATTCCTGAAGGTGGTTGGATTCAAATAGATGGTCAAGGCACGATCTTAGGGAAGATCCTCAACCGAAGGAGAAGAATCCTTAACTTATCCCAAAGATCTCTCAAGTGGTTGAGCCTCTCCAAGGTTATATAAGGAGGTATTCTCATGGTGAAAGGTACATGGAGAGAATGACAATTTAGAATTACATCAAACTTATGATCTCATGAGTGAGATGCCATCAAAGCAATCAATAGAGATTGATTGAGCAAAGGGGTTGGACAAGGAGAACTGGAAGAAGCTACTGCACCTTCATTCAAAGGATTGTAAGTACTTTTACTTGTTCTCATTAATACAATCAAGGCTTGGCCTGCTTCTTTCAAACTTGTACTTGTTCCATATAAGTTTGTCTGCAGTAGATGGATCTATGTTTAAGCTAATATCAGTAGAGTAGGAAGCCTTTTGTACCTTTGTTTGTTTTACAAGACCTATCAAGGAGCTCAGGATTGAAGCTCAGCCAGGACTTCGCAAGGACAAACGTTGTTCATAAGGTACATATCTTTCTCCTTCTCTTTCATTCATTATCTTGATTAGATCTAAAAGGAAGTCAGTGTCCATGTTAAGCACTTTTCTGTCTTGGCCTTAGGAGTCTAGAGACCAAGAGGGAATCCGCTTGTCCACGGGAGGATTATCCTAGAACAATCATTCTGTGTGTGATTCCTCCTCTCACATAGGGTTCCTTTTATAATATTGAGTTTCCACAAATGCAAAACCCTAGATCTCCAAAGTGATCAAAGGCTGAGATTAGATCTCACCTTCACTTTAGATCTAATGACTAGGATTTAATTTAGCCCACTAATTCCAAATACTTAGGCATTTGACTTAAATTAAACTCCATTAATTACAAAAGTACATTCACTTTAATAATCACTTTATTAAAGTGAATCTCCTAAGTCTTGAGAGGCGTTAAGGACGACTTCCACATGTTAGACATGAAACCAATGTGGAAGTACATGTCTGGTGCTACATAGATCAACATAAAACTCCCAAGTTTCTTAGTCGTGGAAATTTCTTTCAGAGTTGTCAACATTTTTCATGCACATAGGTATCGATTTCTTGCTGGAAATACTAGTAGTTACCCGCAACCAACTAGCAAGGGCTCTCTACCTCCAACAATTCATTTTCCATGACCAAAGCAAGAGCCAAAGTGAGTAAAAATGAATGAGTAATGAGTAACAATGATTGAGGAATTCCTCAATGACCAAAAACTTGGTTTAAAATTCAAATGGGAAGGAAGACAATACAAATTATACAAATTTCAGCTGCCTCCCACCCAAATTATATCCTCGCAACAAATGGAGAAACTAATTCGAAAAGGAGAACCAACTTACGTGGCACACTGTCATCAAATGGAGTTATTAACAACAGAAATAGTCAAGTCTAGACATCGACAGATTCAAACATTAATCCAAAAATATGACAAGGTATTCCAAGACTTACCTATGAAGCTGCCACCTAATAGAAACATAGAACATATAATCGAGGTTAAGCCAGATTCAACACCAATTAATATTAGACCTTGTCGATATCCTCACCACCATAAGACGAAAATATAAAGGCTAATTCAAGACCTATTGAAATGTGGGGTTATTACGACAGACATGAGCCCATATGCAGCCCCAGTAGTACTGGTTCAGAAAAAGGATGGATCTTTCAGACTATGTATAGACTATCGAGGGTTAAATAAAGTAACTATAAAAAACAAATTTCCTATACCCTTCATAGATGAGTTGCTAGATGAACTCCATGGAACTAAATACTTCTCAAAATTGGATTTAAGATCAGGGTACTACTAGATTTGAGTAAGATTAGAAGATGTACAAAAAACTGTTTTTCAAACACATGAAGGTCATTATGAGTTTATATTCATGTCGTTTGGTCTAACCAATGCACCAACTACCTTCTAAGCAACTATGTATCAAATTTTTTGCCCCTACTTAAGGAAGTTCGTATTGGTATTCTTTGATGATATTCTTATTTACAGTAAAACTTGGAAGGTGCATATGAAGCATTTAGAACATGTACTTTCTCTCTTAGAGAAAAATCAGTTCTATGCAAAACTATCAAAATGTTCCTTTGGTAAAGAAAGAGAATACCTTGGTCATGTCATATCTCGAGAAGGAGTCAAGGTGGACCCTGAAAAAATCAAGGCAATCACAGAATGGACCAAACCAAAGAACATATCAAAACTATGGGGATTCCTTGGATTAGCGGGTTATTATCGAAGATTTATCAAGAACTACGCTCATTTGACAACACCCTTGTCAAACTTATTAAAGAAAAATTCCTTCAAATGGGATAACAATGCACAAGAATGTTTTGAAACATTAAAAAGGGTTATGTCATCTACACCTGTGTTAACAACACTACTAGATTTTTCAAAACCCTTTGTAGTAGAATGTGATTCATCAGGAATTGGAATAGGAGCAGTATTAATGCAATATGGCCACCCAATAGCATTTTAAAGTCGAAAGCTCAACATAAAGGAAGAGTTAAAATCTACCTATAATAAGAAAATGTTAGCTATTATGCATGCATTAGCTAAGTGGAAACAATATCTCTTAGGAAGAAAATTTTCGATACGTACTGATCACAATAGTCTCCAATACTTACTATGACAAAAAACATTGTCCACAGAACAACAAAAGTGGATGGAGAAACTTTCCACCTTTGATATGGAAATAATACACAAAAAAGGGAAAGACAACATAACTACTGATGCACTATCACGAAAAGATGAGGAAGTAAACGCATATGCCATAGATCAAAGGTGGAAAGTATGCCCTATCGAGTTGAATATGCCAAAGATCCTGAATCTAATTCCATAGTCAACAATTTAGACCAAAACCCCAAATTTGAATGGAAAAATGACATTTTATGGTACAAGAACAAAATCTACCTAATTCCATCCTCAAAATTTAAAATGAAAGTCTTAAGGGAGTCACACAACTCCCCAGCATCAGGACATGTGGGTTTTTTCAAAACCTACTATAATGCATGACAATCATTCTATTGGAAATGAATGAATATAGATATTCAAAGATTTGTTTCCAAATGTGAATTATGTCAAAGGAATAAAAATAAAAATGTTATGACTCCATGATTACTTCATCCCATACATATTACTGAACAAAAATGGGAAGAGATCTCAATGGACTTCATTGAAGGGCTACCCATGTCTGATGGAAAGGATAAAATTTTTGTTGTGGTTGACAAATTAACCAAATATGCACATTTCATGACGATAAGAAAAACCGACTCAACAAAACAAATTGAAGATGTTTTTTGCAAAAACATTTATAAGTTACATGGGTTTTCGAAGGTATTTGTTAGCGATAGGGATGCAAAATTTAAAGGGGATTTCTGGAAAGAATTTTGCAAAAATACAGGAATATCTCTTAATATGAGCTCCACCTATCATCCACAAACATATGGCCAAACATAAATCGTAAATAAATGCTTAGAAACGTATCTAGGTGCTTTGTGATAGATAAACAAAATAAATGGTCTCAATGGTTACAGTTAGTCGAATGGTGGTATAACTCTACATATCACACTTCCGCTAAAATGACTCCTTTCCAAGCCTTATATGGTTATGAACCAGCTAAATGGAAAGAATTTGCTCTAATTAATACTAAGGTCCAAGCAGTAAGAAATAAGCTAGGGGAAGAACAAAAAATCATACAAATATTAAAAGAGAACCTAGCAATAGCTCGTAATCGAAAGAAACAACTAGCATACCAACATAGATCAGAAAGAGAATTTGAAGAAGGCGATTGGGTGTTTGTACAACTTCAACCCTACAAACAATTATCCCTTAAGCAACAAGAGAAGAACAAATTAGCACCAAAATTCTATGGACCCTTTCAAATTAACAAAAAAAATAGCCAAGTAGCTTATAGATTGGAGTTGCCAGACAATTGTCACATCCACGATGTCTTCCACGTTTCATGTCTCAAAAAAATGCTTGGGGAAGCTCAACCAATGCAAACATAAATCCCTGCATTCGATGACGAAGGAAAAATTATTTTAGAACTAGAAGGTATTTTTGCCATGAAGGAAAAGGTGTTACATTCCAGAACCATAAAGGAATATCTTATCAAATGGAAAAACCTTCCAGAAGAAGATTCATCATGGGATTCCGAACAATTACTCTGACAATACCCATCACTACCCTTGCTTTGAGGACAAAACAAAATCTTAAGAGGGTGGCAATGTTACAAACATAATCAAAATGATAATAATAAATATAATAATTGTAATAATAAATAAAATCATTTAATTAAATCAAGAGGCACACACCTCTTCATCAAGAGACACGTACCTCCTCACCTCGTGACCAATCAATGCTATATAGAAAACCTTCACGAGGGTAGTGTAATCATCTCCATCTTTATCATATTCAATCAAATATCAATATTTAGAAATATTCATTTCTGAGTGAATAACAGTTTCCATGTTACATATGCAATAATGCATCACATGGGCTTGCCAAGAAGCTCACATAACCACTTTTTCCAACTAAATCCAAGAAGGGTGAATAAAATATAATAAAAAGGCTTAGCCCCTTTAGACCCCTCTCTCATGGAATCACAATCCCTTATAACTTTGTCATTGTTGTCTTGCAACGAATGATGCATTTTTATTATTAATATTCAAAATACCACATTGCTAGGCTCTCCGACTTTTCAACTTTACAGGTACTCTATCCTTTCATCAAATAAACAAAAATACATTATAAATCTGGTGTATTAGAAGATTCCAACAACAACATCCAACTACCATATTTCGTGACAATCGGAGTGCCATCAAGCTCACCAAAGATCCAACTCAACATCAACACAACAAAAACATTGAGATACAAATTCACTTCATCAGAAATATCATTCATGATCAAGTTCTTGGAGTGCTCTTTTTCCCTACATATGATCAAGTTGTAGACATTTTCACAAAGTCTCTTACAGAAGCAAAGCTTTACAAACTTTGATCTATGTTGGCAATTCAAGAAGTTGTCATTAAGGGGGGATAGGATCTAATACCTCCTTGGTTCTCCTATCGTGTCACCTTTGTAAATCCTTCAATTCTATCCCAAGTTGTTCTTGAGGGGGGGTGTTAGGATATTTAGACACTTAGGAGTTGGTTAAGATAAGCTTGGTCTAATGTTTTTTTAGATAAAAGAGTGTTTATTTAGTATGCGTTTGTAGTCATGTAATATGATGGCCACAATATGTTCTAGACATAGAGTGATCCAACTGCTCATATTATCCTCGATAGTAATGGTTATTGATCCATGGCTTAACACTCAATTGGTCCATGATCTCCATTTAAATAGCATGGAGGGTAATTTGCTAAAGATTGACTATGAGAAACTCTCTTGTGTATAATTTTTTCTTTTGCATTAATACATTTTTTCAATTGGACACATTGGCTAAGGTTGTGGATTGTTTCCCTCTTAGAGAGTTTTAACCATGTAAACACATTGGTGTATTGATATTTGATCTGGTTATGTGAGTGGTTTCTTAAGGTGTTCTACTTTTGTGGGAATACCTTGTTTTGCGAACATTGATATGTTTTAAATTATCGAGGTTTCCCATGGAGATATGGCATATCAGAGTTCTAAAGGAAATAGATGATTCATTTAGAATATTGATATACGTTAATGAATCCTTCAAGCTAAGTGCCTATCTGAGAGTGGCTACAATTTAAGTAGAAGTTGACATTAATGAAGGCTACACTAAGAGTATGGAGATAGTGGTAGGTGACATTGTCCATACACAATCACTAGACTACTATAAAATTTCTTTTAGATGCGTGCAATGTCATGTATATGGTCATATTGCAGTCAATTGTTCTCAGACTTTTGCAAAGGAGGTGTGGAGGAAGAAAGAAAGGGTTAAGAATTTGAAAGAAGTCATTAAAAATTTATTAGTACATTCTAAAATGTTTCTATGTTAGGATGCTCAGTATTTACTCAACAAGATTTGGACAAGGGAAGAACCTAAAATTGGTATCTATAGCTGGAGCCAAGATAATTTAGGTGGAAGTTGATGAGCTAGAGAATCCTAAGCCGATCTTCGAGGAAATCAAACCACAATGTGAAGAGGTTTTTATTTCCAAGTTTCATGAATAGGTTTCAAATTACCACTCAAGTATGGGTCTAGGATGAACTCCATCACATTCAAAGGAATTATCCATGGAAGATGTTGTACCAGTCATGGAAAAGGTAATAAGTATTATTTCTGGTCTATAAATGGAGAGAGGGTCTTGAGAGATAAAAGATCAAATGGGGGTTTAGTAGTGGACCCTTTAAAGGAGACAATCCTTCCAACACTTGAGAGAAAATATTTATTGCACCATGCACAAGAGAAATCCTTGAAAGAGATTCAACAAGGGAAGAAAAAGTTTGTAACAAGGGTCCTTGGAGCAAGACAAACCCATTCAAAGGATTTAAAATGCTTGTTTTATCCACAACTATAAAGGAACCCGGTAGACCCTATAAAATACTTTCCATGGCTAGGTTAGTGGAGATACACAAGCCAGATGTAATATTAGTTCAAAAAACTATGGGCAAATGTGAAAAGGTCATATGGGGTATAGGGAAACTCCTCAAATACTAATATTTCTTAGCCCTAGATGTAGCGGGTAATTTTGGAGGGGTCCTTACTGGTTGGAACTTGGAAGAAGTCAATTTCCTTACTTTATCATTCTTTCATTGCTTAATGTTTCTGAATAGAGTTCTTGTTTAAGGATATGGCTAAGAGGATCTCAATAATAAATGGCTATGGACCTTATGAAGATAGGCAAGCATTATGGGAGCTATTTTCTCATTAGGTTGTATAAAGGAGGAGAGCATTATCAACTGAGGGGCATTCAAATTTTACATTGAATAGATCATAAGTGTGGTGTGAAGTAGCTCAATTGGACAAACTGGTTGATTTCTCGAGGCATAAGATAGATGACTTAATCTTTGTTGATATATAACCCATCATTTTGGCCAACTTGGAGGAATAATATATCATGTAAGGATGCAGTATCCAAGATGATGGATAGAGTTTTGGTGTCTAGAAGTATTATGAGAGAAACTAACAAGATAAAGACATGGGTAGAGGAAAGGAGAGGTTCTAATCACTCCCCTGTCCTAATTAGGTTGGAGAAGCAAGATAGTAAACTTGCTAGTCCCTTCAAGTTTGATCCAAGTTGGCTGGAAGAATAAGAGTTTCAAGAATTGGGTAAGATACAATGGATTATTTTTTACGTTGGGTTAGGGGAGTTAACAAGTTTTTAGTTTGCAAATTATTTAAGGAAGTTAAAAGAGGCAGTGTAAACTTTAGCAACTAATATGTGTGGAATTTAGATAAGGATTTGAAGGACATTGGAAATGAAATATCCGATATGTATGAAAAGAATGTAGCAAGGACATTCAAAGTGGAGGAGAAGTAGAGAAAATTAGAAGACAAAATGAGGAAATTGCTTGTAAGGAGAGAGGTTGATTGGAGGATGAAGAGTAGGGCTATGTGGTTAAAAAGAGAGACAAAAGCACCAAATTAATTCACCAATATCCAAATCACAATAATATGATCAATGTGATGTGGGAAATCAATAATGTAGAAGATCATAAGAAAATTATTAGAGGTAGCTGAGATAGGAGTCTCTCATTTCTACTCATTTTACAAAGAGCCTGATAGGGATAACATTGCTGAAATTCTAAAGCTAAGCTCATATTTTCTCAACTTTATATGTAAATAAGATAACCCGACGATGATGGAAGAAATATATTAGGATGAATCATCAATATTCCTTTCTTCATTCAAGAAAGACAAAAGTCTTGGTCCAAACGGATAGACTATTGAATTCTTTATTACCTTTTATGATCTACTAAAAGAGGATTTAATGAGGGTCATTATAGAAGTCAGAAGCACAAGTGAGGATCATTAAAGAGGTTGTGAGTGCTATGTTTTATTAATTCTACCTTCTTAGCAATGATCACCAAAAAAGGATATGCCTAAGAGTTTTGATGATTTGAGTCATTTTTCACTGTGTAATTGTGTATATAAAATCATTCCAAAAGTTCTGCCAGTCATAGTTAAAAAGGTTTTTTTTAAAGTCATATCATATCAACAGTTTGGTTTCTTGGTTGGTGGGAAAATTCATGAAGCAATAAGGGTAGCACAAGATGGTATATACTCAATCAAGCTAAAGAAATATCTCATAATGGTCATTAAATTGGATTTATGCAAGGCTTATAACATAACTAGTTGGTTGTACTTAAAATTAATGATTTTGCATGTAGGAATTAACCTCTTTGTGGTTAAATTGATAAGTTGTGTATTCTTTCATTTGCTTTTGTTGTGCTTATTAATGGGCTAGACTCCTACACTTTTAATCCTACTAGAGGCTTGAGGTAAGATTGCCCATTATCTCCATTACTTTTCTTAGTTGTGGTCGAATCATTGAATAGATCCATAATGGATGCCCAAAGGCAAGGAATCATTACAAAAGTATATAAATCTAGAGTCATACCTAGATTGGATTGAAATCCCAAAGAAAATCATTTAAAATGTTTCTATTCACTGGAAGGAACTTGTTCTAGTTTTCCCTGTGATAGAAAATCATTTGGTTTGGAAAGTTGGGAATGGAGAGAAAAGTAGAGTTGGTGTAGATTTTGTCTTGGGGTGTGGGTAAAGTGTTAAGTTGCTTAGGGACATGATTGTCTTCTTGTAAGAAAGAGGTTTTTTCAATTTGAATCAAGTTGGGGATCAAATTGTTACTAACATTTGGCAGTAAGAATGGAGGAATGCTTAGTCATTAGGATTAATAGGAGATCAAGATTTTTTATGGAATTCTTATGTAATGGGTACAAAAAGAGGTCATATTAGGTGAAAATATGAGCTTGATTCTTTTTCTCAAGCAAAAAATAAGAGTCTAGAGATTTACTCAATAGGTATACGATATAAATCCATGTTTGTATTTGAGCAACAAGAGCCAATTTGGTGTTGGAAGAAGGTATGGAAGTTAAAGGCTCCTAAAAATACTAGAATTTTACTATGGTTAGGATCAAGGAGCAAGGCTTTGACTTGGGAAGTTATACAAAAAGGAAATAGACATGTACCTAGCCTTTGTATGATGTGTAGAAAGGAATACAAAAATATTGCTCATTTAGTAGTTAAATGACCATATGCTCAAGATATTTGGAAAGAAACACACAACTCATAGGAATTTTGAATGAATGGAATGGAGAGTCAATGGAGGAGTGTTTGAATCTAAGGTTTGATAAAAAGGGACTAAAGGAATTCAACGTTGTGCCTTGCCTTATCTTGTGTGGTATCTAGTAAGCCTGGAACTCATAGATATTTGAAGACAAATGTATTCCTACTTTTCAAGTCCCGTGGCAAGTTAGATCATTGTTATCATTTTGCAAGATGCCAATCAAACAAGCACTCCTACATCATGTGGGTGATCTAGTTATATATTGGTCTTATCCTTGGGGATTTTTTGATGGGACCAAGTAGGACCCAAATTATTTTAGCAATGTAGGAGGGATACTTTGTATCTCACCTACTCATTGTTTAAAGTTCAAATCTCAGTTAGAAATGGGTTCCAACAATTATGCAAAATTCATGGATTTGAAATTTTTGATTAAATGTGCTCTTAAGAGGGATATAAAGCATATCCACATATGTCATGATTATGCACTAGTGATAAATTGGATGCAAGGCATTTCATGGATCAATAATATCTAGCATGATCTTATTGTAGATTAGTCAAGGGAAGTAGCACAATTTTTTGAACAAGTTTCATTCACTCATATCTATGGGGGATTAAATGTTGAATCCAACTCACTTTCCAAGGAGGGTCAAAATTGTAGTAGAAGGTGTCATAGCTCTAGAAGAAATAAGGGATGGAATCTTTATTTCTTCAATACTCATAGTATAATTTTATACTCCCCTTAATAATTCTTTTATCTGAAGCACGCAAGCATCAATCCATGCTCTAGGTAATGAAGAGTTTGGGACATTAAATCATAGGCATTGTGCGATTATGGACTAAACATGTATCTGAATTGGGCATGGTGATATTAATTAGATGGGACCTTCTAGTATGTGTGAATTCAACTCTTAGGCTATTTTTCGATATTGTATGTGTCTATTTGTTTAGTGGAATCAATAATTGGCTTTGGGGGAAGGATTAAACATTGTCCAATTTAGTTCTTATAGAGAGGGTTTTTTGAAATTCAATTTGCATTCAATTGATTACTTGAATCATATCATATATGCATAATCTCCTAGACCTATGGCATTCAAGAATTATGGTGCAACTAGTCTAGTACCTGGGGTTCATTTTGGGTTGACAAGTTGTTAAAGCCTAGAAAATAGGGGTCATTGTGTAGGAGGTTTTCTCCATCTAAAATTTTTCTTTCTAGAGAAAATTGTCATCTTTCATCGATCCATGGAAATTTGTTGAGTTTTAAGCTTTGTTTACCTTTTAGTTGGAACCCCTCCTTTTGGCTACTCATCTATGGTTTTAATAGTGGTGATTCTCTTAGTAAAGGAAAATCAATTCTTGGTATTGACTTAGGAATTTCAACGGTTTCCCTTTTTCTTAATTGGGCCAAAAGTTCTCCTTTTCTTTGGTCACTCCTCATTTGTATTGGTTTGAAGAGGCACCAAGGATGGATAACATAGACAGTATGGAATTTAGGAGAATCTTTCTCCATCATTTCGTCCCTCTGTTGCGTGAGAGCCTGCTCAAGCAATAGATTAATATAATCTTCTACTCCGTCGTCTTTATTTTCTTCCACCATGGAGGGTTTATTGGGTGTGCAAGAGAGATTATCCTCAAGAGAGACAAGCTTGAGACCCAACTTGCTATACTTGGACCTCGTCGGGGACATGCACTGAAAAACAAGCAAGAGCATCCTGCTCTAATACCACTGATCTGGATTATTTTCGGCACAAAATGAGAGAGGATATATAATAAATAAATGTACAGAGATATATCAGATATCCAATAATATAATAGATATTTATCATAGATATAACCATAAACACATCGATATAGTAATACACAATTTCTATTAATGAGCGAAATGTACAAAACTATAGAAATACAGAGTGAAAGACTCGCTAGAATCGCGACAACTTATCTCTAAGAAGAGATGTAATGTATACGCTCATTTGCAAGAAGATGATTGTTACAATGAGGCTCCAAAGGCCTTTTTATCATAAAGAAAATCGAAAACCCTAACCCCAGAAGACGAAAATCCAACAGTTTTGTGGACCCTGTTTTGGGTAGTTTGGTGTATTAACTTCCCCAGGGGGTAACTTTGGCACATGATCTCTGTTTGGGGCACACGATAGCTCGTTGGAAAGGTATCGATGATGAGATTTATTTTGGGGGCACAATCAGAGCCTCTAATTTTTATTGAGGTTCCCGATCATGAAAAAACGTCATTTAGGCCCTCAAAATGGCCCTGAAAGTTTAGTACTCGAAAAAAATGCTAAAAATAGTAAATTGCCAACAAATTGTTTTGGCCAGTTGGAATAGGTGGGTGGCCACCGATATCCACCTGGATAAAAAGGAGATGTTCCTTTTCAGGGAAAACATTGTTAGGTATTTGTTGGAGCGACTTTTCAAACTTGGCATCAAACTCTTTGATAGTTTCATTCTCTTTGTTTTTCATTCCAGTAAGTCGCAACAACAGGTTAGGATCCTCTTTGGTACCCCACCTTTTCAGAAAGGTCTCTTCAAATTGATCCCAAGTCTTAATACTCCTTCCAGGGAGACTATTGTATCATCTCCTGGCATCATTAGTGAAAGTGGTTGATAAGAGTTTCATCACTACATATTCAACATCATCATTTAAGGGATTAAGTTGGACAAAGGCCCAGAAGTTATCAAAATGCTCTTCGGAAATAGTCACATCATTATCAAAAAACTTGGGAAACCACTTTCCAAACTTCAGAGGCATGTTAAAGGGTACCCTGGGATAACAGACATGCATAAGGGTTTAAAAATATTGGATACCCATTGCTTTTAAGTTATTGGAGATAAAGGAAGGTTTCCACTGAACAAAGATTTGATCACATGAGAGTTGTAAGGAAGCCTTCTCTTGTAAGTCTTAAGAGGGTTAGTGTATCTCCTTGAGAGTTTTGGAGTCGGCATATGGTCCTTATAAGATCATCAAAGGAAGGTGATGGAACTACCCTCAATGGAGTCGCCAAGTAAACTTGTAAGATAAGGGTTTTGGGATAAGTTTACGAAAGGTATGTTGTGAGGAGAATGAGTCAATCCTCCTCAACAATGACGACAAAATGTTATCACAGTATTTGTACTTGTGCAAATCTCACCACAAGATCCCCAAATCTTGTGTAACTATGGAAGAAACTACCATTGTCACCTAAGTAGGATCTTCCTTCATTTTAGTGATGGAGGAGGTCCACCACAAGGGAGTCTTCCTTGGTAACCTCAAGGGATCGAATAGAAAGTTTGATAGCCAAGCCTACCTCCCCCTATGTTGATCACCTATTAGTTGGTGTAGGTCTAGGAAGGAAAGAAAGGTTGTAAAGGAGATTGTTGTACCTTCCCGTGTAACAATTACCAAGCTAAAGTATGCAACAATGACCTCTTTAGATACTAGATAAGTTAATTTGCATTGGTTGTTACAAATTTACAACAGTAAACAATTATATGACATGAATAGATGATTTGCAACAACAAAAACAATCAGTGCCCAAAAACACCACAATTTACCATAAAATGTAAGAATTCAACCAATAGAATATTATCCAATTGTTAGAGGTGATTTCTGAACATGTTAAGCCACTTGTAAGTAGGTGTACGCAACAAATTAAGACAAATTTTAGTGGATGGAACAATTTTTTTTAACAACAACAATAATTATTCTGAGTTTGCTAGAGTTAGGGTTAGTAGAGTTAGTAGAACACTTGAGAGATTTAGAAAAATGATTTTAACAACTACTTTCACCACAATATTACTTCTAGATCATTGTCGTTGTCATTTTAGGGCCTATGGAGTCTCAAATGCATCCAAACTTGGAGATTGATCAAAATGAAACCAAGAGGTAGAGTCTAAACCCTAAAGTGCAAGTACATTTGGGCCTTAGACTTTAGACTTTGAGGAAAAGGATATCTAGGGTGCAAGCATTTTTAGGCCCTATATATCATTTCTCCCTTCTTTTAGCTTCACTTAGGTAAAAAATCAATTGTCTTAGGATAAAATCCTAAAGTGCTAGCACTTTAGGGCTTTAGGCTTCTAACCCTATGATCTAGGTGGATCTTGTGACCCATAAAAATTGATTTTTTCAAATGTTGATGAAAATGTCTCCATGACTAAGATCTCAAGGAGATCTTTCCAACACAACTTGAATGGGATCAAACAAACGTCGTATGCAAAAGTTATTGTGTTATGAAGTTTTGGCCAAACATGCAAAAAGGATGACAAGGTGACATGTGGCATAACTAGAGGCTGACACGTTGCAAGTACAGACATGACACATGGTAGTATGGATATGACACGTGGCAATACATAAAGAGCACATGGAAGTACATATGTGACATGTGATAGCGCAAACATGACACGTGGTAGTACTGACCGTACATATGTTGACATGACATGTTGACTAGGTCGTACAGATGCTGACATGGCATGTTGACTGGATCATACAGATGTTGATGTGCCATGTTAAATACACAATACAAATGATTATGTGGCATGTTGGTTGGACATTATGGTTAATGGCATGGCACTTGTTAACTCTCCAAGAAACCCTCCGTGGTTGCAGACCAGAGGTGCTTGGTAACTTAAGAACTCAATGTTTTTGGTGTTTTTTATCAAAATGGATCAATGGGATGACTAAACCAGAGTACAGCATTCAGACATTCAACATGT
>WSFP011488514.1:0-15165 GCA_009831015.1 Picea engelmannii
CCCTTGTAATTCCTAGGGTTTTGTAAACCAAAACAAGAATACCTTGGAGGGTGTACGCCCTTGTAATTCTCCAAGGCAACTTGTGCATAATAATCTCCTTCAAAACAAGCAAATGAAAATAACTTGGGGAGGGTGTATGATCTAAAAATAGTGGCCAACTTGTTATGCTATGCAATCACCCTCTACTTCATTAAAATAAACTTTACAGGACCTTGCTCCATGTGTTAAAATATGCAAGATAAATTATGTGCCAAGTTTATGCATCTTCTTTTAAATGTTCATGTGTGAGGAAATGTTCTTTTAAATGGTTAAATATGTACTTTAAATAAATACACAGCAACATAACTTGCAGCAAATAAACCATCAAACTCACAACAATAACAACATGATAAAGGAGTTCACCCCTCTTTGGGCTACATCTCCTTGAGCCTCCATCAATGGACTTGGCTCTCTGGGATTAATTTGTCAAAAATTATTTTACAAGTTGCTTCTCAACTCCAATGGAAATTGTGACTGTACCATTGGGTTCAAAATACATAAAAACCCCAAAAATGGCTAATAGAACTCTGAAAACGGATCATGGCTCATCCGGGCATGACCTCTTCTACATGTGGCCTTAAGCTTCCCTGAGCTTCTCTATGGAAAAAAACACCTGTAAAAGTCCTCAAATGGATCTGAAACCTATCCCAAAGTGTTAAGAGCATAATAATTAGTCAAAAATGATTATTCAATCACAGAAAACAAACATAGACTCATATGAGCAAGACCTCAAACAATGAGGGCTTCAAGCTCCCTGGAGCTCTATGAAACTTCAATGGTTACAAACCTACAAAAGAAGTCTTCAAATGGATTTGAAAACAGTGCCAATGGATTCAGAACGTCCAAAAACCCCTAGCTGGGCTTTTATGGCACCTCATTTGGCCAAAAAATGAAGAAGATAGGCCTCCTGCCATTTTCTTCGTTCAAGCTTGGCGTCTCTGGTTTGCCAAAATGCACCTCTGTACGTTCTAACCAAGAAAATGCTCCAAATTCGTGATAAAACCTAGCACATGCACGTAACCGCAAAACTGATCAAATTGTAGGACGGTTATGGGCGCGCCAGCCCCTAACCGCCAAGACCGTGGGCATGTGGTCACCATATGACCTCACGCTATTGCAATAAGGGCTTCGTTTATAAGCGAATAAACAAAGGACAAGTGGCGGTCGAATGGTTGCATAACCATTTGAACACAAACCAAAACCCGCGCGCACATGGTGGCAGGGTCATATGGTAATATGCATGCGACCGGGGCTAGGGCTCCAATGAAATACGCGCCTTCGTGCACATATCGGGTCACATGGTAACAATGCAACCACGGGCTACCGTGCACGCCAAAATCTGTTTATACAATGGTCATATGTAATGCAAAATACAACCACGGGTCGGGGCTAAGCCCCGACCCGACCCCCAGCCATATGAAACATTACACAAATTCAAATATAATAAAACTCGTATGTTATATAAGAACCACCGCATGGCGTGCCGATTGGGCGGCCATTGCTAAAGCGCTGCCAAAAGGGGGAGGTTCGGGGTTCGACCCCATGGACTCCATAAAATTTTGAACAACCAACCAATACAACAGTGCCATGTGGCAGCCCATGACTAGGCCACGTGGCACCACACCATTTACCAAAATGATGCCACGTGTCACATCATGATTTGCCCAAATCTGCCAATAAGTGAAGGCCACATCATCATCTGCCACCTGGACGTACGACCTCTGCCACATTAGCGTACGGTCATGCCACGTCAGCATCCGTATGGACTATACGAACTGCACAGTCAGCGTCCCCTTTTTTTCCCTGTTTGGCGATTCGAACAGATCACGATATCTCTCGCTCCCAACGTCCGTTTGAACCCAAACGAGTTGCGTTGGGTTCATGATGACGAGGGCTACACTCTCGTTCGTTTTGAGGCAATTCCGAGAATGTTGATTTTTGAGCTAAAATTTGACCCTTGGTCCAGATTTTGATCAGTGTATGCCCTTATACTTCTCCCAAGTGTTTGACAAGTGACAAATTATAAAATTTAAAGCAAGATAACAAGACAATAAATGCAAATTTCTCTTACCAAATTCATAAATAGCATTCAACAAACCCTTATCTCCAAGATTTGGAACATCCACAAGCAAGAGAAAAAGATTCCAAGCCTAGTGCATCACTTTTCCACCAATAGCCTAGAAAAACCAAGACAAGTGCAAAGAGAGAGAGAGAATGCTCAAAGCTGGCGCAAATTTCAATCCAATAGCCTCTCACAATGGAGAGGTGTGTTTTATGTAAAAATTAAAAGAGGTGATCTCAATTTATATCATCCTCCTAAGCATAATTTGTCCACAATTGTCCATAATATTAGGGTAAAACACAAGACAAGGGGATAACATACCTTGTTTTCCCCCTTTACAATAATTTAACACCATTTTACACATAGAAAACCTGAAAACAAAGGTGACGTCATCCCTTGAAGGAGGATGTTTTGGAAAATTGAGCAAGTCATTGGAGCTGGGCTACAAAGTAGGGCCTTCAGAGGCCATGTGGTAATCATTCAGAGCCTCTCCACATCAAAATGCCATGTTTCATGCTTTGTTTCATCATAAACCACCACATGCCCCTCAAATGTGACGTCAAGCCCCTAGGGAGTGACGTTTTTCCCCTTCTGGGCAAGTCATTTGGCATGCTAAAGGCGGGCTATGTCTATGCAACTCTCTCCTAGGCCTTTGAAGGCATCTTTCTGTCCTCTGGCATGTGGGCCTATGTCATCCATCCTGTGGGATGCATGCCCTCGTGGAAGCCCAATCTAGGCTTGCTCTTCCAAAACTAGCCACCAACATGTACCTACAAGACAAATAGATACTCCCTCCAAGGATCTGAAGTCAAAGGATCACGATGAGTAAATCAAGTCAATAAAAGAGCCATTAAAGCATGTATACCAAGACTACATCATACAAACATGTTCTTAAGAAACTAGACATTTTGCCAAGTTTGTTTGTGGGAGGGTTGGCATGGTACTTCTTTGCAATGGATCAAACCCCCTAAGTCTTGGAACAACCATGTCTGAGTCATGTGAATGAAGTGGAATGGACTGTGGAAGTACTCAGTGGGTATGGGGTTCATGATATGCAAGGGTCCATAGTATCTCATTTATGGGTGCCTTTGTGGAGGGTTTGTTGCACCTTCATCCATAATGCATTTTTTCCAAGTCCATCAATTGCCTTTTATCTTTCTTTCTTTGTAACATAGGGTGATTTGGAGGCCACTAACCTGGCGTGGTGACCAAGTAACTACAGTGTCACCTACAAGTACTTTCATGGAGATGATTAGGGTGGCTTGTGATGAGACCCTGTTTCCCTCAACCATGCAACTGAGAGCCATTACCCTGGTGTGATGGCCAAAAATGGTAATTTCATACCGTTAGATACCCATGGACGTGATAGGCTAGCTCGTGATTTTAGTAAACAACTATATTATAATTTTGTCTTGTAATCTTTGAATAATAAACATTAAAAAAATAACATTATTATTACATCATCGTATTATTATTAGTGAATAATTATATCATAATATTATTATTACAATATATGGAAAAGACATAATTATTCAAATCACAATGATTTCACTTATCATATTTATGTATTTTTGTTTTTAAGCATGTTTTGTCAACATATTGTATCTTGGTAGACAACAAATAATTCACCTGGAAGAAGAGTTAAACATTATATGGTAATAATGGTTATAAGTTTTTACAATCACAATCCAAATTAATTAAACAATTTCATAAAAATAAAGTTAAACATTATATGACAACTATAAATTTAAATGATTGATACATCTCAAATTTAATTTAAAAATAGAGAAATCATCAATAATGTTAATCATTAGCATACTCATAATACATTTTATAAATTAAACAACAACATCAACATGATATAAAAAAACATAATATACATGAGTGATATACATATCAATACAAATGTCATCAAAATCAATAAACATGTCATATATACATCTCAAGTCAAATATAAAACAATTAATATACATGTCAAATAGTACCACTACTAGCTAGGTCCACCACCAGAGCCAAAGGCATCAGTGCCTTTCCTACCAGAGGTAGAGGCCTCTGTATCAGTACCTATGTCAAAAATCAATGACAAAAGTATACTCTCGAATGTCTCTTCACTAGGATCAGGCTCATGTGCAACACTAGATGTGAACACAGTGTCCATAACATCAATAACATGTAACACATGTGGAGGAGGAGGAGGAGAAGAAGGAGAAGGAGGATCAATGGATGGTGACACAAGAGGAGGAAGAGGAGGAGGATTGACGGATGGTGACACATGTGGAGGAGAAGCAAGAGGATGGATGGATGGTGACATAAGTGGAGGAAGAGGATTGGTGGATGGTGACACAAGTGGAGGAGAAGCAAGAGGATTGGTGGATGGTGACACATGTGGAGGAGGAAGAGGATCAATGGATGGTGACACAAGTGGAGGAGGAGGAGGAAGAGGATCAAACATCTACGGTGCAAACACATGTGGAGGGGAAGCAGGAGGATCGATGGATGGAATAGACACATGTGAAGGAGAAGCAACAAGAGGAGTAGGACCATGTGGTGGAGTAGAGGATGTGGATTGGTCTCGTGATGAGTCAAATGGAGTAGAATCCCTCAAACTCTTGATGATTTTGATGATACTGATAATATGGCGCATTAGTAACGTCATGTCACAAGGCAAAGTCGTCCCTATCATAGACAACTCTAGTACTCGTAATATGTCTCAAACCAGTGTGGGTACCACTCCATGACTAACCATACCACCACATAGGCGATCTTCCACCTCTATCCGGACTATCCAATCTAGCCTACATGGCATGCAAGGTCTATGTGTTGTAGGATGCCTCCCCCATCTCCTTGTCATATTAGGTAGGTGCATCCCCATCATATGTGTCAGTATATGCAAAACAATAGATAATATTGATTAGATAATTGAAACAAAATGTTACAATAAGTTACATGTACATTAAATAAGACATAAAAATATGCAATTAGATTTATCAAAACATAACGATAATATTACCTCTCTCATCTGGTGGCTCAACTGTTGTAAATATTGTTAAGTTTTTATGGATTTTAATAGGTTATTTCCAAATTACACGAGCATTCAATGCATTTCCAAAACAACAATATAAAGAGGATCACTGAAAGAAACAAAATCACAAGGTACGCAACATTTTGTCCTGGGAAACCCTCATGGGAGAGAAAACCCGGCAAAAGCTTCCTCAATAATAGATCGCCAATATAATGCCAAGACTAAGACCAAAACACCAAAGATAGACCAAGACTAAGCATGTGTCTCTCTTCTTCTTCCTCCTGCAACAACAACTACCTTCAAGATGTGTGCACTAGATGAGTGAGTGAGTGTGTGTAAATGAGACACCAACCTCACATATAAATACAAGTGTGAGATGGCGCTAGGGTTATGTCGCTTCACTTGGTTGAGTTGACTTCTCCTAGAAGTGGCTAAAACCACTTTATAATTACTAGGGGTCGACTTTACAAATACCACTGTACAAATACAGTTTGACCAATCCACAAAAGGGGATTTGATCTTATACAAGAACCAACTTGATCAATCCGCAAAAGGGGATTTGATTTATAAGATAATAACTCAAATATAATTAGAATATTCTTTGAAGTTACAATATTTCAATACTCCCCCTTAACGATAAGGGTATTCTACTAACATGACTCAATACAACATCATCAAGAGAAGGAGAGGGCAACATCATCATCGACATCTAGAACACTAACCGACACATCTATAAATCATTGGAAGTTTTTCTCATCATCAATATCATCATCGTTTACAACATGGAGCTGGAGTAACATCATCATCATCATCATTAACATGAAGTTGAAACATCAAAATCAATAGCACGAAGCTAGAACAACAACATCATCAACAACACGAAGCTAGAACAACAACATCATCAACAACACGAAGCTAGAACAACATCATCATCAACATGTGGAAACAAAATGAGACAGGTGTATCAATAACAACATTTGTGATACTCTGACAGACCATCCTTACCGGACCTTCAGGATTTGCCTAGAAATCATAAGATTCTCTAGGATGTAAAATCCTAACAAGCTACCACGTGGTACTCTGACAGACTATCCTTATCGGACCTTCAGGATCTCCCTAGGAATCATAAGATTTCCTAGGATATAAAATCATAACAGAGCTACCACAAATGGCATATACATGCATAGGTACTCTGACATATCATCCTTATTGGACCTTCGGGATCTTCCCAGGGATGATCAATCCCCTAGGATATAAAATCCTAACTAAGCTACCTTTTTTTGGTCAGGATACCATAGGATCATTAGCATCACTCCCCCTTTCGAGGGAGGTCCTTTCGGACAACACCAAGATTGTCTCAGAAGTACTCAAACTTCACACGAGACAAAGGCTTGGTCAACACATCTGCAACTTGCTCATATGTGCCAACATATTGGAGCTTTATAGGTCCCCTTTGCACCATATCATGAATGTAGTGGTACCAAATCTCTATGTGTTTCGATTTATCATGGAACACTGGGTTCTCCGTCATCTTTATACAACTCTAGTTATCACACAAAATCATAGTGGCTTCCATCTCTAGATCGAACAGACCTGTCAACAACTTCTTAAGCCATATGGCTTCACAACTGGCAGAACATGTTGTAATGTACTCTGCTTTTTCCGTGTTGGGATCAATATTGGATTGCTTCCTGCTTTTCCATGATGTCATGGCTGGCCCCAAAATGAAACAACATTCTAAAGTGCTCTTTCTGTTTGAAGCACTTCCATCCCAATCTGAATCAGTATAACCATACAGTCTGAAGTCATGATCTCCAGTATAATAGAGACCGCAATCCAACATACCATTAAGGTATCTCATCACATGCTTTGCAGCTACAAGGTGAACACATCCTGGCTCCACCAGATACTGACTCAAGGTGTTCACAACAAAGCACATATCTGGCCTGGTATTCATCAGATACATCAATGATCCAACAATTTGTCTTTATAGAGTAGCATCAACCAATTTTGATGAAGTATCAACCAAAAGCTTCAAATTCGTTTCCATGGGTGTGTTCATGGCTTTACATTCCAACATGTCAAATCTCTTCAGTATTTCAACTGCATACTTCCCTTGCTTAAGGAATATATTCTCTAGGCTCAACCAAACTTCAAGACCTAAGAAATAATGCATCGGGCCTAAGTCTTTCATTTCAAACTCCGCAGCGAGCTTCTTCTTGCAATCTGTGATGAGCTTTTCTTCTCTTGTCAAGAACAAATCGTCCACATATAGTAGCAATATAACTGGCTCATCATTCATAACCTTGAACTATAGGTTAGGATCAAATTTACTCTCGGTAAAGCCCAAGCGTGTCAAGAAACTATCAATTCTACCATACCAAGCTCCAGCAACTTGCTTCAACCTGTACAGAGCTTTCTTCAACCTGCAGACATGAGTCTTTCTATCTTCAACTTCAAACCCTTGTGGTTGCTCTATATACACTTATTCTTCAATAACACCATTTAAGAAAGTTGTTTTCACATCCATCTAGTGTACCTTCCACTTCATTTCAGCTACAAGAGTTATGATGGTTCTGATAAAAGTGTATCTAGCTATAGAAGCAAATGTTTCTTCATAGTCAATACCTTCCTTTTGAGAAAATCCATGAGCCACAATTATTGCCTTATGTTTTTCAATGCTTTCGTATGCTGCATGTTTTATTTTGTATATCCACTTGTAATATACCACATATTTGTTCTTTGGTCTCAGAACTACTTCCCATACATCATTCTTCATAATGGATTGGTATTCTTCTGTCATGGCATCCATTCATTCTTTCTTCTGAACAACTTCTTCAAAGAAAGTAGGTTCCTTCTCTACGAGATCACACATCAAGGCCATATAGTTGGAGAATGGTTTAGGCTTCTTGCTTTGTCTCATGGTTCCTTATTGGGCACCATACTTCTCTACATCTTGAATAAGTTATTTTGCCCAAGATGTCTTTCTCTTGTGAGAGATTGTCATATGGGAAGGTTCTTGAGATTATATCATATCATGATCTTCTGGAATCTCATCATCAGGGGTAACTGTAACTTCCTTCACGGGTTTGACAACTCTTGGAGCTACAGGTTCTTCTTCATATACTTCTTCAAGCTGGCATTTCCTTGATCTTTTGAGTGTTGCATCTTCATCAAAGGTTACATTTTTGTTGATCTCAATATGATGGTAACCTGGTATGTAAATTATGAAGGCCTTAGAGACCTCACAATATCCAATAAATATTCCCTTGTTTCTTGAAGGATCCAACTTAGTTCTCTTTTCTTTTGGAATGTGTACAAATACTGGACAACCAAATATTTTGAGATGGCTTACTTATGGCTTCTTTCTGGTGAAAATTTCTTCAGGAGTTTTGAATCCAAGTGCATTATGGGATAATTTATTTTGGACACATATTGTTGCTCTTGTTGCTTCAACCTATAAGTGCATTGGAAGATCTTGATCATGAATCATAGTCTTTACTTCTTCCATAATTGTTCTATTCTTTCTTTCTGCTACATCATTTTGTTGAGGATTATAGGGAGTGGTGAGATCCCTCTTAATCCTGACATCTCTACAAAAACTTCCAAATCCATTTGAAGTGTACTCTCCTCCATTGTCTGACCTGAGTATCTTGATTTTCCTTTCTGAGAGGTTTTCTACCAAGGCTTTGAATTCCTTGAACTTTCGAAGTACTTCATCTTTTGACTTCAAGAAATAAACCCAATTCTTACGAGAGTAATCATCAATAAAAGAGACAGAGTATACATACCCGCTTAAAGAGGTTGATGGCATTGGAGCGCATACATCTAAGTGGACAAGTTCTAGAATTCCTTATGCTTTATTGTTGCTCTTTGGAAAAGGATTCTTTATGTTCTTTCCTTGTGCACATCCATTGCATACACCTTCATGATCAACCTTTAGTTTTGGTAAACCTGTAACTACCTTGCTTACATATGGTAAGGATTTGGAGTTGATGTGAACTAGTCTTTTATACCAAAGTTCACAAGGACTTTCAATGGAGTGAGCCAAAGCTACGTCTAAGTGACCCTTTAACTTGTACAAACCGCCTTCTTCTATTCCAATAACCACTGCATCTTCTATAGTTTTTCCTTTAGACCACATAATAACTTTACCATCTATGAAATCAACCTTGAAACCTTTCTTATCTAGGGATGAAATAGAAAGTAAGTTCTTTTTCAAACCTGGTACATAGAGTACATCCTTCATTCTCATCGGAGTTCCTGAATCAAGTTTGTAGGTGGCTTCTCCCATTCCTTTGATAGGGTACTGATGATCATCTCCAAGTGAAACTTTCTTGGGGGAGTCCTTTTCTATAAGGATGGAGAGAGTGTTCTTTTGACCTGTCATGTGCTTAGAAGCACTACTCTCTATGAGCCAAGTATCCCCTCCCAGTGTCACAGATCCCGAGAGAGCGGAAAACAAAACATATTCTTCAATCTCTTCTTTAGATAACTTCTTGGGCGGTTGATCATCTTCGGCTGCATGGGCATGATGTATTTTTTTATTTATCCTCTTGTATTCTTCCCTTCTGGTAGGTCAATTCTTAGCAATGTGTCCCGTCTTATCACAATGATAACATTGGTAGGAGGAGAAATATTTTCCCTTTCTTTGACCCTCATGATATTTCTGGAATCTCTTTGGAGAGTGAGACTCTTTATGAAAGTGGGTCTCCTTTTGAAAATGAGATTTCCCTTTCCACCCTTAGTATGAGCATCTAGGGCTTGATATTCATCTCTTAATAGGACGGCTTCTCGGTTGGCCACTCTTGCTTCTTCTTTAACACATTCTTCCCATAAACTGTCAAATTGGAGTTTCTCTTTTCTTTCACAAATAGTTTGGATGAAGGCATCCCAAGGTCTTGTGAGACCATCAAGAGTTGTCATCATGAGTTCATCTTCATCTAAGTTGTCTCCAATTGCCTCTAATTGTTCCTTGAATTGAGAAATGCTAGAGAAATAGTCTTGAATTGTTTCTCCTTTTTGCATCTTTGTATTCTTGAGTTGGGTTCTCAAGTTCATCTTCTGGTTGATGTTCTTTCCTTCAAACATTCTGGTTAGGGCATCAAACATATATTTTGGAGTGTTCTTAGAAGAAACTTGAGGGATCAAGTGGTCTTTAATGGAATCTGCAATTATTCTTTTATCCTTAATCATATCCTTCTTGTACTTCTCTTTGGTTGCATTTTCTTCAGGTTCTAGTACATTTTCTTTTATGAATTTTGCAAGGTAATTCTCTTCAAGAATGAGTCCAATTATGTACTTCTAGGCATGGAAATTTTCCACATCTTCTAGCTTGTCAACAAGCTTGGTGCTTGCAAACATCTTGACCTAGAGCTAAGAAAATGACCAAAAAATGAAAGTGCTCAAAAAATGAAACTGGGCTTACCAGGAGATGTGCTGGCCGAAGATGATCAACCCCTTGAAACTTGACCTGCACAATTTTGGATTTGTACTTCTGGCACTAGTTCTGGTTTCCTGGTTCTCTAGTTTTCTGGTACCAGTCAAAATTAGGGTTTGACTTTTCAGAGAATCTAGCCATTGAAAAAGTTCACTCAAGCTTCCAAAAGATGCTCTAGGGCAGGGCGCACTTGCCAAGGTGGTTTTTGGTCAAAATTTCCTCTTCAGTAAAAAGCCCCAATTTTCTTGTACGACAATAGTGACGTCTAAATACCCAGTGAAATATGCTTTATTCAGTCAAGCTCTGATACCATGTTAATTTTTTACTGTTGTTATTAGGTTATTTCAAAATTACATGAGCATTCAATGCATTTCCAAAACAATAGTATAAAGAGGATCACTGAAAGAAACACGATCACAAGGTACGCAACATTTTATTCTGGGAAACCCTCATGGGGGAGAAAACCCAACAAAAAATTCCTCAATAATAGATTGCCAATACAATGCCAAGACTAAGACCAAAACACCAAAGATAGACCAAGACTGAGCATGCACCTCTCTTCTCCTTTCTCCTGCAACAATAACTACCTTCAAGATATGTGCACTAGATGAGTGAGTGAGTGTGTGTAAATGAGACACCAACCTCGCATATAAATACAAGTGTGAGATGGTGCTAGGGTTGTGTCTCTTCACTTCATTGAGGCGACTTCTCCTAGAAGTGGATAAAACCACTTTATAATTACTAGGGGGCAACTTTACAAATACCACTATACAAATACAATTTGACCGATCCACAAAAGGGGATTTGATCTTATACAAGACCCGACTTGCTCAATTTGCAAAAGGGTATTTTATCTATAAAATAATAACTCAAATATAATTAGAATATTCTTCGAAGTTACAATATTTCAAAAAATATGATGTTTTGACATCCTCTCCAATCCATCCCCGCATACGGGTATTGTACAAGATCGAGGACAAGATTGTTCTCTTCGACTAAAAAATCACATACCTCCCTATCCACCGGAGTACATGAAAACTCTGACTCGCCCCTCTTGGGAAAGCAGGGTACTCATGGTTGAATGGCATGAAATCTCTCAAAAAATAATGTAAATAACTCTGACGTGAGTGGGAAAGAATCTCCTCCCACTTGAAAAAATATGACAACGACCCAACTCAAAACAAAATTGTCTCAAAAAAAATATGTGTCCACCTAACCAATCGAGGCCTCTACACTAAACTATCTACATAATGAATCAAAGGGTAACTAATGTGCTTCCCATCTGAGGTAAATTGTGATAGTGTCGTGATAATAATACATGGGAACCTAACCACCTCTCTATGAAATGAATCCATCTACATCTAACCACTAGAAATCCATAATCCCAAAGTGGAAAGAATGTCTGGATTGACATATCTCTACACATATGCTAGTCGGGTCTTTCTTGCAGCATCATGCAGTAGATTAGGGAACTGGGGCCAAAATTCCCCCCTCCTAGACAACTCAGTGATGAAATAAACATCCTCCTCTGTGGGCTAATACCACATGTCAAGACTGACCCTGAATGCTTGTCGACCATGATCCCAACAACAGATCAATTGTTGTAACAACAAAGAGTTCCCCTTGAGGGAGGTACCCTCCTATAAAACTCGAGGAGGGAAACGTCCCTTAAAAGGGCATGTGTATGTGTTGTAATAATGCAAATGAACCTCCCCCTCTCCCTCTCTCAAGCCTCCCACTCATGTACAAATGTGTATGTTTCGATTCATTGCTCCTCCTCCTCCTCTCGTCGTTGTCATCCTTGATTCACATACAAATATTTTTAGGCACACATATATAGATGAAATGAGTTGAAATTATAAAATACACAGATATATTAATAACTTGTATTTAACAAAAACTAAAATTGATTTATGTTTGCAAAAAATGTAGAAAAGTATCAGGTGCACCTAAAACAATCATTGCTCACCGCTACCAGTGTTCTATATAAAAACAACAACACCACCATATGGTGTTGTTACTCTAATACACTCGTGCTCCACATTTGTTGTCGCACTGACACATATTTTTGTAGTGTGTGCCATAAGACGCACCGAGCTACTAAATTGTGAAATATTCAGCCCCGTGTCATGCTCTTTACAACACTAGTGTGTTTTCTAGGCCTAGGGGCACTGCTAGGTTAAATTTTTTATTGCAAATTAAGTCGTGCATTTTGTTAATATGAACACACTAGTGATACCATGTGATTTGAGTGCTGCCATTTTGTTTAGCGGTCTTTTGTGTTGTATAGAGCATCGATAACAGGGCATCCAACAAGACACCTTGGTATGCCAATTCGTTCATTATTTTTCTTCGTGTAATTATTTTAACATCACTAATGCATTTGATTAACATGGACGCACCACTATGCTAAATTTAATAGTGCTTAAACTTAGCGGTGCACTTTGTTTAATTGGACGTCCCAATGCTCCAGTGTTCCCAAAGCACCGACATGTTGTTTAGCAATGTGTTGTCTTTTATAACTCATCGATGACAGGGCGTCACAAAAGACACACCGCTATGATTATTTTTTAAAATTTATCGTGGTGCTTTTCTCTGAACGACACTAGTGTGTACTATTAGAGTTTACACACCGATAGTCCACATTTATTGTTGCACCGCCACATATTTTAGTGGTGTGTCTCATAAGGTGCACCGTGCTACTAGATTGTCAAGTATTTGACCTGATGCGTTGTTCTTTACATCATATGTGCATGTGTTTGGACCTAGGGGCACCGCTAGGTTAAATTCTTTTATTACAAATTACGCTGTGTGATGTGTTAAACATAACACATCGGTGCTACTGTGATATTTTAGCATCGACATTTCGTAGTGGTCCGTTGTGTTGTATAGAGTACCGGTAA
The DNA here is from genome assembly GCA_009831015.1 of Picea engelmannii. Lineage (NCBI taxonomy): Eukaryota > Viridiplantae > Streptophyta > Pinopsida > Pinales > Pinaceae > Picea > Picea engelmannii. The sequence goes on from WSFP011488514.1 coordinate 13,467, forward strand.
TGGGCGTCTAACGAGACACCCCACTATGCAAAGATGTTCATTATTTTTCCCGGTGCGGTTCTTTTAACAACACTTGTGCTTTTGGTTAACTTGGATGCACCGCTACTCTAAATTTTATGGGATGTAAATTTAGTGGTGCGCTTGGTTATATTTAACGCACCAGTGCTCCAGTGTTCCCAGAGCACCGACATGTTGGTTAGCAGTGTGTTCTCTTTTGTAACACACTGTTAACGGGGTGTCACAAAAGACGCATCGCTATGTTTATTTTTTTAAATTAATTGTGGTGCTTTTCTTTGAACGACACTGGGACGTACTATTAGAGTCTATGTATTGGTGGTGGTGCTTACTGTTCATTTACACACATGATGCACTACTTCAAGGCGAGCCAAAGCGTTCATGCACATCGCGTGGAATTAGAAAAGAAAATTCAAAAAACGACCAAATTTCAAGCCTAATTCAAATTTTAATTGGATGAAAATGAAAATAGGAAGGTCATAAACAATTTACCTGGACCCTTATGTCCTGAGGAGGCATGGTTCCACTATTGAAAGGAAACGAAAATTCATGGTAATTTCCAAAATTTGGAAATGTGTGGAATCTACCAGTGGAGCTATTGAACTTGTTGTAGAGCACTGCAAACAGAGCATCCTTAGAAGGAGAGTGAGCACTAGTGCTTGCTTGAGAGTTTGAAAGCACATGATGAAGTGTAATAATGAAAATCGGTTTGGTAATTTATTTTTTATTTACACTGCTTAGGTGTGCTTGACGACAGGTATACACACTGAGTTGTAATGTTCAACGACACCAGGTCACTTTATTCAATGCTTGTTTTTTTATTATGACATATGACGACACTTCTGAACATTTAAGCATCAGGGTGTCGGTTTTATATGCACACCAAGGCGTGTGCTCCTTATAAGCGCACTAGTAAAAAATCCTTTGCAAAAAACTTCGGTTCTCGCCTTTGCTAACAACCTCTACTATAAATAGAGAGGATAATTTTTTCGGGGAGGTTCCGTAAAAACCTTCGTTACGGGGTGTTCTCCTTATAGTGTTAAAGTGGGAAATTACAAGTATAGTAGCCTTCTTAGGGTTATTAACCTTGGGATTGGTGCTGCAGTGGTTGAGAAAGCAACTTAATGCTTTTCTAGTAGTGTTACATTTAGGGTAACTAGTAATCAAAAATATACGAGATCTCTTAACTTTGAAGGAGATTTAATAGTCCTTAATATAACGGGTTACAAAAATTTGTTGTAGACACTTATTAAATTGAAAGGCATCGAATGATGAAAGAGAGATGGGATCTCTTAACTTTGAAAGAAGTGCAATAGTCCTAAATATAGTGGGCAAAATGTGTAGAGGAATTTCATGCTACAACCTACTTTAGAAGAGATCCAGGGAATTATTCCATTTTTTAGTAACATCTCCTTTCAACATGTTTTGGGGGAAAGGAACGAGAACGCTAATGGATTGTGGAAGCTTGGAATACGTTTGGAGACCAGACACTGAACCATTCATGAAAATGATAATGGACATATTTTTGAATATGTTTGTATTCCCTTCTTTTAATTGATTTCAATTGTCTAATAAGTTGACTTTATGTGGTTATATGTAAATATGATCGCTAGATGAAAATTTTGGTTGAACCACTATTTTGAGATTGTATAAGGAGTTATATATGCATTGTGAGAAATGAATA
>WSFP011488515.1:0-15165 GCA_009831015.1 Picea engelmannii
AGCAAAAGCGGAGTACATTGCAGCACGTTCCGCCAGTTGTGAAGCCATATGGCTTTGGAAGTTGTTGACATGTATGTTTGATCTGGGGATGGAAGTCACCGTGATTCTATGTGACAACCAGAGTTGTATAAAGATGACAGAGAACCCAGTATCCCATGATAAGTAAAAGCACATAGAGATCTCGTATCACTACATTCGTGATATGGTGCAGGGGGGAGTTGTAAAGCTCTAATATGTTGGCACAGATGAGCAGGATGCAGATGTGTTGACCAAGCCTCTATCTCGTGTGAAGCTTGAGTACTTCCGAGACAATCTTGGTGTAGTCCGAAAGGACTTCTCTCGAAAGGGGGAGTGATGTTAATGATACTATGGTATCCTGACCAACAACGGGTAGCTCCGTTAGGATTTTATATCCTAGGGGATTGATCATCCTTGGACAAATCCCGAAGATTTGGCAAGGATGGTCTATCAGAGTACTCGTGCATGTATATGCCATTTGTGGTCAGTAGTGGTAGCTCCATTAGGATTTTATATCCTAGGGAATCTTATGATTCCTGGGCAGATCCCAAAGGTCCGGTAAGGACGGTCTGTCAGAGTACCACGTGGTAGCTTGTTAGGATTTTAAATCCTAGGGAATCTTATGATTCCTGGCCAGATCCCAAAGGTTCAATAAGGACGGTCTGTCAGAGTACCACAAATGTTGTTGTTGATACACCTGCCTCATTCTGTTGCCACATGTTGATGATGTTGTTGTTCCAGCTTCGTGTTGTTGATGATGTTGTTGTTCCAGCCTCGTGTTCTGGATGATGTTGTTATTCCAGCTTTGTGTTGTTGATGATGTTGTTGATGATGTTGTTGTTCCAGCCTCGTGTTGTGGATGATGTTGTTATTCTAGCTTCATGTTGTTGATGATGTTGTTGTTCCAGCTTCGTGCTATTGATATTGATGATTCAACTTCATGTTGATGATGATGATGATGATGATGTTACTCCAGCTCCATGTTCTAAACGATGATGATATTGATGATGAGAAAAACTTCCGATGATTTATAGATGTGCCAGTCAGTGTTCCAAATGTTGATGATGATACTGCCCTCTCCTTCTCTTCATGATGTTGTATTGGGTCATGTAAGTAGAATACCCTTCTCGTTAAGGGGGAGTGTTGAAATATTGTAACTTCGAAGAATATTCTAATTGTATTTGAGTTATTATCTTATAGATCAAATCCCCTTTTGCGGATTGATCATGTCATGTCTTGTATAAGATCAAATCCCCTACTATGGATTGGTCAAACCATATTTATATGGTGGTATTTGTAAAGTCAGCCCCTAGTGTTTATAAAGTGGTTTTAACCACTTCTAGAAGAAGTTGGCCCTACCAAGTGAAGAGACATAACCCTAGTGTTAGAAAAGTAGGTGTGCTCGTTTAACCATAGACAATATAGCAATATTATCACCCAACCATAGGTCGAAGCCACCCCCGAGCACCTTAACCTTGACAAAGAATAATTCTGGAAGCAAATCCTATGCTTAATAGCCAATCAATGTAGCGTACCTCTCTCCAGAGTAGCATACCTCTCTCCAGAAAGTCCAGACAATAACTAAGAGAAAGTCCAAGCCTAAAAACAAAAATACAAGTTGCAGTAGTTGCAACTGCAACTACTCTCTAGACTTGCGCACTTACTAAATTTTTGCAGTGCGCACTAGATTTCTACAGTTGCGAGCTGTGTGTGTACAAATGAGCTCTGGCATCCAGTATTTATACTGCTTTTCCTTAGCTGTCTGGGCCGACTTCTCATTCTGGAGGCTAAAAATTTAATATTAATTATTTTCTTTAGCTGACTTGTCTTCTAGGGTTATGTTCAATGCTTTAGGGTTTCTTCTTGCTTCCCAGAATATTCTATTCTTTTCAGGGTTACACGTGGAGGTTTAATACCTCCCGCAGCTAACATAATATCAACACTCCCTCCTAGCTAGGGAGGTATTTAAAGGTAATGGTCTTGAGCACAAACATACCATTCAACCTATAGCATCATCATAGCCACACGGGCTATCTCATGATCAAATCACGAGCACCATCATCACTATCAGTATCATCTGATAACATCAACGGTATCATCTCTCAAAGCCATACTCCATCTAAGTAATCGAGCATGATGTTGGATAAGTCACTCACTCCACAGAGTGATACAAGAACCATTCTTCTAATACGGACATATGTCCTAGAAGAATAACTAATCCAACAGATGTTGGAAGCCACGCCATGGGCTACAAGGGATTATTCTTCTAATCCAGACATATGTCCTAGAAGAATAAATGTCCTGGACCATTTTTCGCCTGGAGAATGTCTGTCCACCAGCACACTAACTATCCATCTAGCTGATAATCATTTCCAACACTACTGATAGTCTTCATGACAATTAGAACAATGCCATTCAATAGAACACAATTGTATCTATCCATAGTAGTACACAACTACTATCCAATGGTACACAACCACACCAAGTAGCACACGACTACTTAATTAGTGACACATAGTCACAACCAGTGGAACAAATCCACCACAGTAACATACATCTACTATCCAGAGACATACAGTCTCCATAGCAATCATATCATCTGATATCAACCTGCATAAAACAATATCACGATATAAACTGAGTCATATGGGGGCATTCTTCCACTCACATCTGTGAGATTTGGAAGAGCATCTGCCCTCAGAAGGTAAAACATTAGCCATGGGCTATCTGGACTATTCTTCTCAAGCATAGAAGAATAATTGTCCCTGATTTATGAGCCTGGACCCTTAACCTAACTGGGCCATTCCTCGGGCACTAATCATAGTGCAACCTGGAGAGAATGAGTCTGCCCTAGGGAATGTATGTCCCTGATTGTTGAACCTGGACTATTCACCTAACTGGGCCATTCCTCCGGCACTAATCACAGTGCAACCTAGAGAGAATGAATCTGCCCTAGGGAATGATTGTCCGAACCATTTCCTATGGAAATGACTGTCCTGCACCAACCTCCAAAACAGAGCATTCTTCGAAACTGCTCACAATTGTGAACTTCGAAAGAATGACTGCCTGGCGACGCAGACCATTCTACTTGACCACTACTCAGAGTGACTGCCAAGAAGAATGACTGTCCTAGACCATTCCCCCACACTGGCCACAAGGGGAATCGTTGTCTATGGTACATCAGCAATCTATCAGACCATTTTCATTACAAAAATGATTGTCCGATCTGGACCATTTTCCGAATTGGAAAATGCATGTCCATCAGAAATCTCAAACCACTTTCCGAACTGTAAAGGAACTGCTCATCCTGGACCATTTTTTAAACTGAAAAATGATTGTCCATAAATCAATAACATATCAGTGCTCCCTCCCAACCTGGGAGTAATCTCTTCCTTTTTCAATAAGGGATTCATCTCCACGAGCCCCAGCTTGTTTCTTGAGTACGCAAACTTTTCATCTTGGACAGAGGTTTTACCAAAATATTTGCTATCTGCTCATCTGTGGAGATATGATGGAGAACCACTTCTCTTTTTTGGACTTCATCACGGAGAATATAATTCTTGATCTCAATGTACTTCGATCTGTCATGGAACATTGGTTTTCTCTTAAGGCTTCATATAGCTCTGATCATTACAATATATCATGGTCGAATTCAACACTTATGTTTCCTGCTAGCCCATGACATCATGGCAAGGCTCAAACTGAAACATATCCAAGTAGCACTTCTTCTGTCATCATGAGTTTTCCATGGATTAGCAATCCATCATCACAGACTTCTGAGTAACTATTCTGATACACTATCTCTGTCATAGAAAGTTTTCACCGTGCTTCTGCTATATATGAGATACTCTGCATCAAATTGTTTGAATCCATACAAGGTCTTCTTATATCTGCATACATGGGCCTCTTTCTGGTATAAGCTTCTTTCTCACTTGCTTTATTGGGAAGAACAGTCTTTTACATGTAAATTCCAATCCATGGATACTACAAGAGGTATATCTAGTTTACTGGAAAAAGTTGTTGTCATAGTCTTCTCCCTCCTTCTGGAAGAAACTCTAAATCTTGCAATGCTTCCATTCATAAGTCTTTTTCACATTTTCTTACATACACTATTCTTTATCATAGCTTCCATTTCTTCTGCTTGATTGCTTCTTAGTGGGTTCAAACCAAACTAGTAGTCTTGTGATTCTCGGTATAATAACTGGTTGTTCTTGCTTTTCTTTCCTTCTTGGAATCTTCATGTTCTTCCTCATGTCTCTCTTTAGCTCTTGGGTCCATGGGTTCTTCTAAATGCCCTGAGGATTCCAACTTCTTCCTTTCATCATAGAATTATGGATGTAGATGGACAACCAAGGATACTTTAAGGTTTCTTTTCGAAGAAGACTTCTTCTAGGGTCAAACTAAACACGTGTTGTTTATCATGGCTGCTACTTTCAATTGGAACATGGACATGTACTTCATAATTGTCAATGGATCATATCATTTAGGATTAGCTCCCTCCTAATCCTTGCTTCATTCATGAATGTATGCTCTTCTCTTGGAATTTTGTAATCAGCTTCCTCCATCTAAGAAAGTCCACGCTTCCGTCTGCATCCTTATTACCTTCTGCAAAGTGTCACAAGTCTTTTTCTAATTTCCTCTTGATTGCTGACTTCTTTCTGTTTTGACTTCTTTTGGGTCTCTTTCAAGTTTGATTATGATTTCGGCTTATCTGGCAGTTGTTACTTATATAATAGCTTCCACAGGAATTGTTACCAAGGGTTGTCAACGTACTTCATATTTTCATGTGTATTGCTTGACTTGTAGTCATCGTGATAACAATCCTTATCTTGTTGATCTTCCATAGGTATTGTTTCACTTGAACATCTTATCTTCTAAGAAATAGATATGAAAGATATGTACAGAAACTATGTAAACATGGTATGTACAAGAACTTTGAAGAATATCGTTACCTTGACGTAGAAGAAGAAGTTTGTTTTATGCTACTTGGCCTTCTTTGAGGGTTCCCTTACTTCGGCAACTAATGCTTCATTTGTTTCCTTCCATAAGCCAAGCTTCCTCTTATTCCTGAAAATCTTGAATTTTGTTGTGAAGGCTTGATCATCGTATTTCTTTTGGGATCTCTTCTGTGCTAATCCTTGATTCTTCTTGTGCACAGCAAGTCCAAAGTTCTTCAAATGTGAGATACTCCTTTCTTGTGTTCATGCTTGCGGCAAATGCATCTCATGTCTTGGGAAGGTTGTTGAGTACTATATTTACGAGTTCCTTGAAATGATTTCTTCAATAGCTTGTAGTTGATCTCTTAACTGAGAGATTCTCACAAAGTATGATGTTATGCTTTCATCATGATTGATTTTCATGTCACGAAGCTCATTCTTCAGACTCATTACTTGTCCAATGTTTTTGACTGAGAAGAGATTAGTTAGGGCATCGTACATCTTCTTAGATGAGTCAAGATGAGAGATGTAGGGTATAAAGTGGTCTTTTACAGAATCCACTATGATACTCAGGGCATTGATGTCATTGTCCTTGAACTTCTCCATAACTACAGTGTTCTGAGGTTCCTTCTCTTTTCCTTCTTCAAACAGTGGTTTCACGATATCCAACACTTTCTTGGTAAGGATGAGGTTAATCCTTGTCTTCCATGCTCTGAAGTTAGAAGCCCCTTCTAACTTGTTTTTTGACTTCATAGAGAAAGTCATGACTGCTTTGACTTGGTTAACCTTTGACTTTGACCAAAAACTCAAACTTGACGTCTTAGCTTGCTGAGAGTACCAGGAGGTGCGCTAGGTTAGGGCGCACTAGGCTATCCAAAAATTAGATCAATCTCTTCACTTAAGGTGCCTTAAGAAGAGGGTTAGGGTTTTGTTGTTGCAACAAAAACTTTGACTACAATTGCAACTGTAACTGAGCAAAATCCTCCCAATCTATCTTCCAGCGGTTAGACTGTCTGAAGCTAGTGTGGGCCCATAACCTGTTAGAAAAGTACGTGTGCTCGTTTAACCATAGAAATATAGCAATATTGTCACCCAACCATAGGTTGAAGCCACCCCCGAGCACCTTAACCTTGACAAAGAATAATTCTGGAAGCAAACCCTAGGCCTAATAGCCAATCAATGTAGCATACCTCTCTCCAGAGCTAGCGCACAAGGCAGAAAGTCCAAACCATAACCAAGAGAAAGTCCAAGCCTAAAAACGAAAATACAAGTTGCAGTAGTTGCAGCTGCAGCTACTCTCCAGACTTGCGCACTTACTAAATTTCTACAGTTGCGAGCTATGTGTGTACAAATGAGCTCTGGCATCCTGTATTTATACTGCTCTTGCTTAGCTATCTGGGCCGACTTCTCTTTCTAGAGGCTAAAAACTCAATATTAATTATTTTCTTAAATCGAATTATCTTCTAGGGTTATGTTCAATGCTTTAGGTTTTCTTCTTGCTTCCCGAAATATTCTATTCTTGTCAGGGTTACACGTGGAGGTTTAATACCTCCCGCAGCTACCATAATATCAACACCTAGTGCCTCCTCAACTAGTATTTATATGTGAGGATGGTGCCTCACTCTAACACTCACTTAGCTAGTGCGCATATCTTTAAGGCAGTTGCAGGAGGAAGAAGAAGAGAGTCGCATGCTCAGTCTTGGTTTATTCCTTGTGTTTTGGTCTTAGTATTGGCATTGTATTGGCAATCTATTATTGAGGAAGTTTTGTTGGGTTTTCCAAGATAAAATGTTGTGTACGTTGTGATTGTGTTTCTTTTAGTGATCCTCTTTATGTTGTTGTTTTGGAAATGCATTGAATGCTCATGTAATCTAATAACAGCACTAAAAACTTAACACTTTATTGTCCAAGTTTGGGAAGCATTATTTGCTAGGGTTATAAGCCTAATTTCCAAAAGTGCTTGCACTTTAGGGTTTTGACCCTAGTCTTTGATCCTTGACCTAGGTGGAATAGGAAGGGGAAAACAACACCTAGGGCCCAAGCGAGTTTGCACCCTAGGAAACTTTTTCTTCAAAGTCTAAAACCTAGGGCCCAAGAGTGTTTGCACCTTAGGGTTTAGACCTTACCTCTCTTGTTTCGTCTAGTTCAACCTTCAAGGTAATGCATTTGTGACTCCATGAGCCCTAGAGGACAACAGCGCTAGTCTAGAGTTGTTCTTGTGATGCAAGTAACCTTTAAAATTGATATTCTCTCTCTCAAACATTTAACTAACTTTCCTAACCCTAACTCTAGCAAACAATCATTACTTATTGCTGTCGTTACAAAAGTTTGCTACAACCACTGAAAATTGTTCTAATTTGCTGCATACACACCCTAACAAGTGGCTTAAACCACTCAGAAAACTCTTCTAGCAATTGGAGAATGTTATACTTGTTGAACGTTTGATTTTCATGGAGAATTGCTATATTTCTGAGTACTTTCATTTGCTGCTGTTGCAATATACAAATTGCTGTTATATAATTAGTTTACCGCTGTAATTTGCGACAGCCATCATATCTGTTGATCATCTAGTGTCTAAGAGGTCATTATTGCACTCAATAGCTTGGTAATTGTCTATATTATGTCGTAAATTGTTTATTGTCTCGTACAGATACAACAATTACCTTATTAGCTCTCTTTTCCTCTTCTAGACCTAGACCTAACTAACAGGTGACCAAGATAGGGGGCTGTAGGCTTGGCTAATCTTGCTATTTGATCACTTGAGGTCACCAGGGAAGCCTCCCTTGTGGTGGACCTCTCTTCACCACTAAAACGAGGGAAGTCTCTACTTAGGTGACAGTGGTAGATTCTTCCATAGTTACACAAGATTTGGGATCTTGTGGAGAGCTTTGCACAAGTACAAATCCTGTGATAACAGGAATCACAAACACCAAACCTGCATAACCTCAATCTCCTTAGAGTATTCCAGTTTCTCCAAGGTTCTTATTGATATGGGTTTGTTTACTATTTCTAGCACATTAAGGCGAAGTATGACAATCACAAGAGACAAATTCTGTTGAACGTATTTAACCTATACAATTTTTAATTCTGCTTGCTTTCAGTGATTAAACTATAGTTTGAGATGAGAACTTGGCAAAGAGAATACAACATTATATAAACATGTAGATTGGAGGATTTCCTTTTTCTTTCATTAAATATAGAGTTGGAGATTTGCTTACTGACATTGGAAAATGCTTAATGCAATATGTCAGCCATAAAATGTATGTACAAGTATTTTCTCAGAAATCATAAGAAATGTATAAACAACAGCCATTCTAGAAATAGCAGCATGGTTTACAAGTCTTGTGCTTAACCAAGCCCCAAGACATGCTTACTGGCCTAAAATTGTAGGGGATAAAATATCAGGAGGATCCTTTAATTTAAGGAAATCACTAGGGTATTTTGAGGCACAAACCTTTTTTTCAAAAAAAATGTTTTTTGGGATCAGGATCCTGGCAGTTTCCAGGTCCTTGGGATATGTTTCCATCAACGAATCCTGGATGAATCCAAAACCTGAGATGTTTCCAGGCAGGTCCTGCTGGATCCAGCTCCACATCCATATCAGATCTGGGAATCCATGTGTCCAGCAGGCCAGAGGTAGATACAGTATCACAGCTATCTCTACATGTAGAGAATGTCTTTTTGATAAACTAGTTGTACAGTTCAAAGCTAAAGGCATTCTTCTCAGGAGAGATGCAAGGTTGTGAGTTTAAGGCGCAATCTGATGTGAAGGCTTTCCTCTTGTCCTTTAGGTAGACGTGTGACCAATTTTATATTAGCTCTATATCGTTCTCTTGTGTTAATATAAGCAGAATCTTTCCAAAAAAATATTATGTCTTTTCCTTCGTAACTTGGAACAAAGGACCAACAGCTTCACAGAGGCGAAGGGTGTTAGGGTAGGATTAAAAGAGACAATTGAGAGAGGGAGGGAAAATCACCAAGTATGGACAAGCTCCCTTGTGATTTCTATAAAAGAATATGCGTTATGATTGGTGATGATCTACTAATGATGTGGCAAGAAGCTATGGAGGTGGAACAAATGGGAGAGTGCAGGCTTGATTAAACGTGTTCCTAAAGAGACAAAAAGAGATATGGTGGGATGATGGAGACCAATCACCTTTCCTAATGCCTCCTACAAGGTTTTAGCTAAAACCTTAGCCAACTAAATCAAGTCTATTGCTGCAAGGATTGCACAATATGAGCAAACAAGGTTTGTTAAGGGTCATTTGATACTAGGCAAACATATTATGGGCAAGGGAAGCTGAGCAAAGGGTAGTTTTTCCTAAAGATTGACTTATAAAGGCTTATTACAGGATTGAATGGGACTTCATTCTGAATAAACTATCTTGGCTAGGATTTGGGCACGCTTTTTACTCAAGCAGTCGACACTCTCTTCTCTGATACCTCAAAAAGAGTTTGTGCTAATAGGAATTTATCAGAGGTGATGCTGCTCAAAAGGTCTATCAAGCACAAGTGTCCTTCGGCATATTATTACTACACATGCTTTAGGATATCTTCTAGAAGTTGATCAATCGCAAGGGCAAGTTAGAGGCATTCTCCTCCCTGATGAAAATAACTACTTAATGTAGAAAGAATGATGCATATTATTCTACTCTCACTTTGGAGCTCATCTAGAATTTTTGTAGAAGGAATGGTGCAGCGCTTAGACATATTTGCTAGAGCAATGGGAGTAGACGCTAAAGGAAGACATGGGCTCTTATTTATTAGACAATATGACATTCCTGACTGGCTTGTTAATAAATGGAGATTTCTACAACCAAGACAGATTATAAGATATTTTTGGCATCCCATTTGGAATTGATGCATCTCAAACAAGTTTGTTGAGTGGATGTTAAGCCGGTTTGAGAACGAGCTTTAGAGATGGTTCACTTCAGATATACCGCTTGGAGGCATCACCATACTTGATAAAATCTTGGTAGCAGGGCATGTCTATTATCCCTTCTGCCCCTTTCCTTATGCAATAGGACATAGGACATTGGAGATGCTCCTTAGGCAATTCCTTCAGGGGAAACAAGGAGAGAAGAGAGGTCTCCCACTCGCATCACAGGACAGTTATACAAATGTCTAACAAGGTTTGAGGGCTCAGTTCCACTGATATAGGATCCCAAGGGGCAATTCTTACAGCTAAATGGATTGTAAGAGCTATGAATGGGAAAGGCCCCATGGTGTCCATGTGGGTGGTATAAAGGAGCTTTCTGGGATACTAAATTACCATGATACAGAGATGGATTAGGATTAGGACTTGGATATGGGTAGGACAGATTTCTAGAATATATTGGATACAATACATTTTGCTACGATATATATGAAAATACATTCAAATATTATATTCAAAACAAATACCACGTAACATAGAAAATGCAAAATTGCATTCATGATTTTGGAAATATAACTCAAAAGATTGAATATAGCTAAAACCTTGTAAACTTGGCTTGAAATAAGGCATAAGGAATTCATTTATAGTTAAGTTTCTTCAATTTTACACTTTTGTTTGTTCTCCTTTTCTTGCGTTTTTAAATGGATTAATTCCATAGTTGTTGTATCCAGTAGGGATATGGGCTATATTCAAGCCATATTCTATACAGATAATTTGATAAATATCCATGCCCTATCAGTACAGGTTACAGATCCATTCGGATCCAGGAAGGGCAAGAGCTTACCCAGTAACAAAGATAAAAATATATTTTATTGTAATAATACCATATTTTTCAACAAAAATTGTGCCAGAAGAGTAAGAGCTATGTCAAAAGAGCTACACATAAAAATTCAAGATTATCAATACTAAGTCTAACAACCTGTTGATAATTCATGAGAGTTAACAAAAGTTAGAACAAAGGATAGGCCTGTTTACCAGGATGTAACTTCCTCAAGTGCAAACAGCACACCACCTACAGGAGCTCTAAAAGCGCCAGCAACACCAGCAGCACATCCACACGTTACCTACAAATATGGAACAAGAGGGAAAGACTGTAAGGTTAAATGTAAATAAAGATCTAAAGGTTAAATCACACAAGTCCCAAAAGCATAGAGCTTCATCAAAGAATCAAACATACCATATGCGATTACATACACTAGATTAAAGTGTCCAAGCACCTAATATCCCCTATCCATAGATTTCATTTTTCTATAAAAATCGTTTTCTATATTAAAGTAGTTGTGTAGAGAAAAATCATTTATTATATTAAAGTAGTTTGTGTCAAAATTTAACTCTTAAAACTCTTACCATGTTTTAATATTACAAAGTATCTATTCACTAATGCTCCTAATTACAACAGTAAGCAAAGCATAACATCTTCACTGCTTTGAGCCACTACAACTAGAAAAAACAAAATGGATTGAAGTCACTTACAAGATCACGACGATCACGGTCATTCTTGAAATCCCGAAACCATCTAGAGTTGATATGGTACTTTGTAGACCCACCCTGCTTGAAGGAATCACATGCAGAAACCACATTGAGATGTGATAAATGAAATCAATTGTCTATGGACTGGAAAAGGAATGAAATTGTTGCTATCTATGTCACATATAATGGATTTAGTATGAATTCCATTAGATTAATATTGAAGTTGACCATTTTCCAAGATGATACTAACATTCAAAGAAGCTCAAGTTGTAGAAGCAGAAATTAACTTGTACTAAAAATGAAAATTTATATTAACCTATGTTGCACAGGGACCCATACCCGCCATTCCAGCGTTTCGGGGACTTGGGAACCCCTAGGAAATGTCCCCAATCTGCCGGGAACTTCATTGGGGACTTGGGGACTTGCTGGCGATACCCAAGACATTCCAGGCAGATTTCAGGGACATTCCAAGCAGATTTCAGGGACGTTCTGAGCAGATTTCGGGGATGTTCCGGGCATGTATCTTTGGTTTTGATAATGATCATTGATTATTGGACAAAATAATCATTTATCCCATCCATTTTCCTCATATTATACCAAATCTAAATCTGAATCTGTACAAGTTGCAGCTAAAAACATAGGTTTTGTCTGATGGGTTTTGATTTGGGTTTCCAGTGATTTAACTATTGTCTTTTCAGTGACATCATTACACTGTACAGCAAGCAAAGCCTCCATGTCAAAAAACCAAGAAACTCAACATCTCAAAAGGTCTCCTTGTGGATATTGCTCTTGTTCTTCTCATTTTTGGGGTCATCTTAGCTTTTACATATTGTACATGGGTGTCCAGGAGTTATTCAAGTCTAGTTCTCCCACCATCCCAACCTCAAACATTGTGACAACAATCAAATAGTAGTGTCTTATATTGCGTACTAAATGTTTGAATAAATTCCTCTTTGATCACCTTCTCAATCTGAAATATGAATCTAATCTCTTTACAGAATCCCAACTCAATATAAGATCAATCGTGGCTAAACATGAAGATTACACCCCTATTTTCAGCATCCCCCCTTAATTTGAACAAGGGACCTCAAAGAGGAGGCATTACATTAGAAGATTCACATCCACCCTTAATGTGGAACAAGGGCCACTTATAGAAGACATTACATATTATCCCCCATAGACATCATAACTCCCGCAGCAGCACAATTCCACAAGCTAGTGAAGACGGCCACTGGCAAAGGTATAGAAGAAGAGACTTCTACAAGATAGGATTCGAACAAGTCATCCATAAATCCTCATCATCAACCTAGTCACTATAGAGTGATCAATTTAAACATGTTGAGAATCAAATATAGGTGAATCGTTTGTAAGACATGGCAAAAGAGATCCTGGCAAACCATGAATAGGAACTTAATCAAAGAAGGTTGGTAATAAATTAGCTCCCTGTTAGCACAAATTTCCACCCTCCAATTGAGCTGATATAACCTGTTATTACAGAGATGAAAACTTGGCTAATTGAAGGAATAAGGCCCCCAAATTGTCACTGATGAAACCCCTCTCTGTTTGGGCTAGTGCTTGCTATCCTCTGGGGGGAGTCCCTAGGCACACTGAAGCGCCTTCCTGCTGATCTAAATTCTGATTTCTGCGTTAAAAAACCAAAAACCAGCAAGTTGTTCGTCTTGGACAGCGTGTAAAAGCAGCACAAAACGATAAGGAAAAGTGATTATTTTCGCTTGGAGGGAACCTGCAAGGTTAGCACAATGATAATAGGCTGGAAAAGAGGCAGAAAACTATTCAAAGGATCAGAAATAACCACAATGAACAGTTCAGAAAATGACAAATCAGATCACAAATCTACCTGAGTACCACCAAGAAAAGAGGTTTGAAGACAAACACGCACTTCTTTATTGATCAAGCTTACAAGAGAGTTGATTGCACCACACTTGGCAAGCCTACAACCAGTACAATGACTACTTTGCTCAGAGAAGAGCCACTAGACTAGAGAAGATGAGAGAGGAGAATGAGAAAGACACTATGTTGTTGCTGCAATGGACCCACCAATAACACATGAACCATCCAATATATAGCCAAGGGGGCGCATATCTCAAGGAGAGGTCGCATGGGTGGCTAAAAATAGAGGCCAGGTGCATGAGGGAGAGGGATATATGATGAGTGTGAGATGAGTAAGTGTATGTGAGAGTTTGCATGAAGGTTAAATGCGCACTAGAGAGGAAGAATGCACCCTAAAACTTAGGAGGGCACACTTGAGGATGAATATGAGTGAATAATGAAGAGGAGAAAGGCTAAATAAGGCACATAGGTGCATGAGAGTAGCCAAGAATAGATATTAGTCCAAGTGGATATGACATGCAAGGGGATGAGTGAGAGTTGGCTAAGAGATGCACCCACATGTGAGAGAGAGAAGAGGGCGCACTTGTAGAGATGGAATGAGAGAATGAGTGAATGGAAAGTGCGCCTAGGCTAAATAGAGTGGGAGTAATGAATGGAGGCTAAAATTAGCTCTCAAACGCATGTCTTCTTGCTAATTTTGACAAAAGCAAGACTGAGTTATGGCTAAGTATAATTCGCCCTAATTTTTAGGAAATTACGGTTTAAACTCAACTGAAGGCGAATTTTATGGAGTTGATGCATGGCAAGTGGAGAGGTGATTATCCGAAGGATTATACGGCTAAATTTAGGCCCAGTTATGCGACTCCCTTATCTCAATTAATTTATTTATTATACGCTCAAGTCTTGGGAAAATGCGCCCTATGCTAGGTGGATGCCACATCACCCTATAGATCTACCACATGTCGATCTCTGAGGGTGCCACTTGGCACTACATGGATGATGATTGTAGCTACTAAATATAGAACTTTCTAAAAATAGAATCGAGCTCCTAAATTTTAGGAAATTGTCCTCGTCATCCATGATGACTGGGAGAACTCTGCCACATGTCAAAATCCGATCTTGCGACTTGTCACTGTTGGAGCTGACGATGACTGCTAAAAATAGAAATTTCTAAAAATAGCCATCTGGTCCCAAAAATTCAAAACTTGTCGGAACTGACCCAAACTCTCCCCAAATGCTTGGGATGACTAGGAGTGTTAGAAAAAATGGGTGTGCCCGTTTCACCATAGACAATATAGCATAATTGTCACCCAACCATAGGCACAAAGGCCACCCACGAGCACCTTAACCTTGACAAACAGAATAATTCTGGTAGCAGACCAATAGCCAACCAAGGCTAGCGCACCAAGCAAGGATAACCAAAGACCAAGCAGAAAGTCCAGACTCCAAACCAATAACCCAAGACAAAGTCACTACTGCAGCAGTTGCAGTTTTCCTTCACTCATGCGCACTTCTTGTCCTTATGCAGTTGTGTCTGAGTGAATGAGAAATGAGATCTAGCTCCCTTTATTTATACTGCTCCATCTTAACTGACTAGGCTGACTTCTCTTCCTGGGGGCTAATAATTCAATATTAATTTATTCTATTAGGTCGACTTGTCTTCTAGGGTTATTATCCAAATCTTTAGGGTTTCTCTTGCTTCTCGGAATATTCTAGTCTCGTCAAAGGTTACACGTGGAGGTTAATACCTCCCACAGCTACCATAATATCAACACTCCCTCCTAGCTAGGGAGGTATTAAAGGCAATGGTCTTGAGCACAAATAGACCATTCAATCGGTAGCATCATCATAGCCACACAGGCTATCTCATGATCAAATCACGAGCACCATCATTACTTATCCAACTAGATAGTCTGCATGGCCATCAAAACAATGCCATCCAATCGAACACAA
>WSFP011488516.1:0-15165 GCA_009831015.1 Picea engelmannii
TACAAGTGATTAATCCATCCACATTCTCTATGCTTGACAATATCATGCATCAAAAGGTTCAAGGTGTGCACCAAACACCCACACCAAAAGATATGTGGATGAACTCACTCAATGATTTTACTTTCTCCCTTATAATTTGTTGCATTATCAATTATTACTTGAATCACATAAGAAGGACCAACACCATTAATAGTTTTCAATAAGAGCTCTAAAATGTTTTGAGAATAAGCAATGATTGAGGAGTTGTCATGCGTTGCAGAAAACACTACACTGATAGCAAAAACACTAAGAACATTGATCAAATATTGGTTTCTAACATTTGTCCAATCGTCAGATACAATGGATACCCCAAAGTCCCCTCAATCACCTGTAAACCGTGTTAGAGCTCCTTGAATTTTTGCTCTTTCCCTGTCTAGTAACATAGTTCTATCTTTCTCAAAGTTGGGGCTCTTGTATCCTTTGGGGGCTTCGTTGATTCCCTTAACAAGATCATGCCAATAGGGGGAGCAAAGCACATTGAATGGGATACCACAAGCATAGATAGGATAAGATAAGAAAAATTTATTAATGTCCCACTAATGACCACAAAAGTAGATCAAAGGAAATATTAAGTACAATGATGTCATTACAAAGCAGGAGTACCAAAACGTCTCTTATAAAAGGCAAGATGCAAAAAGTAAAGTGGGGTAAGGTAGAGTAGAGAGTGAGAGCCAAGTTGAGAGGCATGAACAAACCTCGCCGCCAAGCCCAAAAACCCACTCAGGAGTGGAGATGTATAAGGGGAGAAGATCTAGAAATAAGAACCAAATGTAATGAGGTAGGCCTATCATGGAATAAACTCATCTCTCCTAGCACCCAAGCCCGAATGGAGAAAGCTCGGCACAATTTGTGGTTGTCTATAGGAGGTAGTTCGTTGTTGAGGCCTAGGGGATCTCACTAGTCTCCTAGGGAGGGATCTAATCTGGTCATGCTGTTGAAACCAGATTTAGGTAAGGCATCGGAATTAAGCTTTCGTTTATTACCACGTTTTCTTTGTGCAACTTTCTCTATCTTTATGTATTTTTGCCTCTCTTCCTTGGATATCTTAGTGCAAATTGAGATCCCAATGGCCCCCTTATTGTCATCACTCTCCATTACACCACAAAGATGCCTCCTCACATGGGTGTATGAACCGGTATAAGGTTTTCCTTGATGACATAAATTTCGTGGTTCCACGACCTCTTTCCCCCTCAAGTTTTGCCACAAAACTCCATAAGGGTGTCAATGAATCTTTGCCACCTTCATTGCCCTCTTCATCATCTTCAAACCCTTCATCATCTTGATATTGTGGGCCATCACGAGTATGACCACTATCCTATTCTTCCCTTTGATGCTTAGTCCCCACCAAGACCATGAGAATCAAAAAAGGAATGATAAACCAAAAGATGACTATTTTCCTCAAGTTTTAGATGAATAACCTGGAATAAAATGAGGGAGTAGAAGGAATGGGAAAGAGTAGGAGAAAAAGAAAAGACCATAAACAATGTTAACCCAAGGAAAGGAGGGAATTGGGGTTTGGGCTTACCTCTTTAGCTCTTGAAAGTTGAAACTTGAGATAGATGGTTGCCTTTGTTCTCTCCACCAAACTCCTCTTTGCTCACTCTTCCAATCTCTCCTTTGCTCTCTCCTCCAAGCTCTCACAAATCTGCACTCTCCTTCAAGCTCTCCTCCAAGCTCCCCACTCAAAGAGAGGGGAAAGAGCTCCTTTATTCTCCTCTTCACTTTCCCCTAAACCCTAAACCTACCCTAGGTCCCACCTCCATTCAAAAATTAGAAAAATAATAGTATTTTTCTCGTGTGTGGGAGCGTTTGAGTGCTTTGAGGGAGCGTGACCGGAGCGTTGGGGTAGCGCCTTCGGAGCATGCTCCCAAGCTCCAGGAGCGTGCTCGAGAGCTTGGCGCTCCCGAAATGGCAAGGAGCATCTGAGAATGCCCCGAAGCGCGCTCCCGATTTTTGTGAGTGCGCTACCTGGACGCTCCCGCTCAAAGCACACTTCCGTTCTTGGGAGCAAGGGGGGACACTCCCGATAACATTGGTTGTGAGTAATTTTGTCTCTGGTTCAAATACTTTAAAGTTTGATGATGTTGTTGGTGTTATCTTTAGTGAAAAAATGCGACGAAAAAGCACAGGTGAGACATCGGATAATGCTTTGACTATGGAGAACATGTTAAAATTCTTCTTAAGCAGTTAAGTGTGTGTAGTATTCTTTAACTTTAGTCTATTAAAACAATAACTGTATGCATAAGGATCATTGAAAGAAAGACATCCACAGTAACACAAGATTTATCCTGGGAAACCGTCGTGGGGGAGAAAACCCAGCAAAGCTTCTTCAATATAGATTCTTCAACAAGCACAATGTCTCTCTCAAGAGAGATCTCATCAAAACAGAAGATCTACCAGAAACCCTAACCAAAACAGAGTAGAGAACCACTAGACCAAGATAGTCCTTCACCAAATAACCAAAACCCTTTACTGAGACACTCCTCTTGTGTAGTTGTGTCACTCCTTCTCTGTAGTTGTGTTACTCTCCAAGACTTGCGCACTGTATGAGAGAGCTAGTTGTGTGTCTCCAAATGAGGTGCTAGGCCTCTTATAAATACTAGTTGGATTGCCCAGAATTAGGTCAGAGTCGACCTGTCCACTTTACCCTTCTATTTTACATTTGACTTGTCAAGGCACATTAGGGCTGACTTTTACAAAGGCACAATAGGGCCGACTTAACAAATATAATATAACATTAATATTTAGGGTTTTGTCTTAGTCAAATACAATATGAATATAATAATAATATCTTTCGAAGCTACTCAAACTTCAACACTCCCTCTTAGCAAGGAAGGTATTATTCTGGCACGAATATCACAACTGCTTCTGCTCTTCTATACACTTGACCATTGACTTGTTGAATTTCCACGAATCTATATTGAAGAAGTTTTGTAACTACATCAGCGTCCAAAGTCTCATCATCCATCTAAGCTTTATGTCATCATGGAGCTTTCACTCGCCATCTCACACAAAATTTGGCATCTAGTTCCACATTGAACTAGTAACCTCTGGTTGGCACACCAGGCAATTGATCCACAATGACCAGGCATCTAATCACAAGGATTTGGCGATGTAGTGTGCACACACTACCCATCTAGCCCAAGGCTAGGAAACACCTCCAACCACACAGGTTGGCCCACCAGCTTAAAAATCCAGGTAACTAACCAACCCTGAAGGCATGGCATCTACTGACCTTGTGCGAGGTCATGTTGACTAGTGGCACAATGAGTAACTTTGCGTACCAGACTTTTTCACTGGAGTAGCAATCAGCGTACCAAGCTTTATCACTGGGGTAGCAGTAACTTGGCGTACCAGGCTTTATCACTGGGGTAGCCATCTGCGTACCAAGTTTTATCACTGGGGTAGCAGTAACTCGACGTACCAGGCTTTATCACTAGGGTATCCATCTGCATACCAGGCTTTATCATTGGGGTAGCAGTAACTCGACGTACCAAGCTTTATCATTGGAGTAGCCATCTACATACCAGGCTTAATCATTGGAGTAGTAGTAACTCGACGTACCAGGCTTAATCATTGGAGTAGTCGTAACATGCCCATGAATGACCACCCGTTGCTTCTGCCACATGCTGAAGTTGTTGCCCTGGATCTCAACTGTAACTCATCACTCCCTCTTACTAGGGACATCCTTCTGGACCACACCAAGTTTGTCTCTGAAGTACACAAACTTCACTCTCGACAAAGGCTTGGTCAACACGTCAGCTATCTGCTCATCTGTAGAGACATACTGGAGCTTCACTGCTCCCCTCTATACCATGTCTCTGATATAATGGTACCTGATCTCGATGTGCTTGGACTTGTCATGGAATAATGGGTTCTCTGTCAACTTCACACAACTATGATTGTCACACCAAATACAAGTCACCTCTAACTCGAGACCAAACAATCCTGCAAGAAACTTCTGAAGCCACATTGCTTCATTGCTCGTTAAACAAGTTGCTATATACTCTGCTTCAGCTGTACTGAGCGCCACACTAGTCTGCTTCCTGTTAAACCATGAGATCATGGTTGATCCCATACTGAAGCAATATCCAGATGTAATCTTCCGATCTGCAACACTACCGACCCAATCTGAATCAATAAATCCTTGTAGGCTTATCTCACGATCTGAAGCATATCTGAGTCCAAAATCAATTGTACCCTTTAGGTACCTCAACACATGTTTTGCTGCAACCAAGTGAACACTTCTTAGCTCAACCATATACTAACCTAATGTGTTCATCGCAAAACATATATCTGGTCTCGTGTTCATTAAGTACATCAACGAACCAATCATCTGTCTATACATGGTGGCATCCACTGTCTCTGAAGATGTATCACCCAACAACTTCAGATTTGTCACCATCGGTGTAGGCATGGCCTTGCAATCCATCATTCTAAACCTCTTCAGAATCTCAACAGCATATTTTCCTTGGTTAAGGAAAATCTCACTCGATCTCTGCCATACCTCCAGACCTAAGGAGTAATGCATCATGCCTAGGTCTTTCATCTCGAACTCTGGAGCAAGCTTCCTCTTAGTCTCAGCGATGAGCTTCTAGTCTCTTGTTAGAAACAGGTCATCCACATATAGCAATAGTATCATTGGTTCACCATCCACAACCTTGAAGCACATGTTGGAATCTGCTTTACTCTTGGTAAAGCCCAAGCTCATCAGGAAGCTGTAAATTCTACCGTACCATGCTCTGGGTGCTTGATTTAACCCATACAAGGCTTTCTTCAATCTACACACATGTAGACGTCTGACTGTCATGTGTCTCAAAACCTTGTGGTTGCTCCACATACACTTCCTCTTCTATTACACCATTTAGAAAAGTTGTCTTCACATCCATCTGGAGTATCTTCCACTTCTTTATTGCAGCTAATGCAAGTATGGCTCTAATCGAAGTGTATCTTGCCACAGGAGCAAATGTCTCTTCATGATCTATTCCTTCTTTCTGGGAGAAACCACATTCCACGAATCTTGCCTTGTACTTCTCGATACTTCCATCTGTTGAATGCTTCATTTTGTAAATCCACTTGGAACTTACAACTGTCTTTTGTTTCGGTCTTGGAACCACATCCCAAACATCATTCTTTACAATGGAATGGTACTCTTCAACCATGGCATCCTTCCATTCTTTCTTCTTTGCAGCTTCTTCATAACTGGTAGGCTTTGCATCAATAATGTCACTAAGCAATGCCACATAACTAGAGTAAGGTCGTGGTCTCTTGCTTTCTCTGAAGGATCCATCTAGAGCACCATACTTCTCTGCATCTTGAATGATTTCCCGGGCCCAAGCTAGTCTTCTCTTCTTGGTATTCATCTCTCGAGATGAATCTGTAGGCCTATGTGGTTCTTCCATATCATGTTCTTCTAGTACAACATCATCACCTACATTTGTATCTGTAACTCTGGGAGCTTCAGGCTCCTCATCTGAATGATGTTGTCTTGATTTACTGAAAGTTGCATCCTCATCGAAGGTGACATCTCTGCTAGTCTCAATCTGTTGGTGACCAGGGATGTAAACTCGGTATGCCTTTGATGTCTCACTATATCCAACAAATATACCCTTCTTTCCTGAAGGCTCCAACTTCGATCTCTTGTCCTTGGGGACATGCACATATACTGAATAGTCCAATATCCTTAGGTGGTTGACTTCTGGATTTTCACCTGTAAACATCTCTTCTGGTGTCTTGTTCCCAAGGACTCTGTGGGCACTTTTGTTCTGCACATATAAAGCAGTTCTAGTTGCTTCTGCCCACAGATATATCGACAAATCTTGATCATGAATCATGGCCTTCACTGCTTCCATGATTGTACGGTTCTTTCTTTCTGCCACATAATTCTGTTGAGGATTGTAGGGAGTACAAATCTCCCTCTTAATCCCAACTTCCTTACAGAATGTCTTGAATTCATCTGAAGTGAATTCACCTCCATTATCTGATCTCAAAATCTTTATTTCCTTTTCAGACAAGTTTTCAACAAGTGCCTTGAACTCTTTGAACTTGTTGAACACTTCAATTTTAGCCTTCAAAAAGTAAATCCAAGTTTTAGGTGAGAAATCATCAATAAATGAAACATAGTATACATACCTGCTAAGTGAAGTGGTTGACATCGGTCCACACACGTCTGAATGTATAATGTCCAAGACTCCTTTAGCTTTGCTATCACTGCTTGGAAATGGTTTCTTCACGTTCTTTCCTTGTGCACATCCTTTGCATATGCCTTCATGTTCCAGTTGGATGTCTGGCAAACCTATCACCATCGTGTTCACGGTCGGTAATGCTTTGTAATGTATATGAGCAAACCTCCTATGCCATAGTTCACTTAGAGTAACTGTACTGTGTACTAATGTTGAAACACAATGTCCTTTTAACTTGTATAAGCCTCCTTCTTGTACCCCAATCACTACGACATCATCAATGGATTTTCCTCTAGGCCACATGAGGACTTCACCATCAATGAAAGCAACTCTGAATCCTTTCTCATCTAAAGTTAAGATAGAAAGGAGATTTTTCTTCAAACCAGGTACATACAACACATCCTTCATCTTCATTGGTTTTCAGGAGTCTAACTTGTAAGATGCTTCTCCTACTCCTTTAATGGGATATTGATAGTCATCACCTAGCTTCACCTTATGAGGTGAGTCTTTCTGAACTAGATCTGAGAGAGATTCCTTATAACCAGTCATGTGCTTAGAAGCACCACTATCAATAAGCCATGTGTCACTTCCATGAGTGACTGTACCTGTAAGAGCCGATATCAAAACATATTCTTCATCATGTTCATCATCTTTTGCAACATGAGCATTATGTCTTCTATACTTTCCTTTTTTGACCTTACCTTTGGAGTTGGGATAGTTTATGGCAATGTGTCCCATCTTATAACAAATGAAGCATCTCTAACTTGAGAAATCCTTCTTAAACTTGCGATTCTTTTGTAATCCATGGGGTTTCTTATGTGAGTGAACTTCCTTCTTGCTCTTTCCTTTTATGGCATGTGTTGCTAGGGCTTGATTTTCTTCATCACCTAGTTTCTCTTCTCTTGTTGCCAATCTAGCTTCTTCCTGAGTACAGTCCTCCCACAGTCTGCTAAACCTTGTTAGCCTTCTTCTTGAACATATACCTTGAATGAATGATTCCCAAGATCTGGGGAGACCATTCAATGTAGTCATCACCAACTCAACTTGTTTGATTGTGTCTCCAATGGCTTCTAGTTGTTCTTTGATCTAAGACACTCTTGTGAAGTATGATTGGATAGTTTCTGAACTTTCCATCTTCACATTCTTGAGTTGTGTTCTCAAGGTCATCTTCTAATTGATGTTCTTCCCTTCATACAATCGGGATAAGGCATCAAACATTTGCTTGGAAGTTGTCAACGATGAGACATGGGGGATCAAATGATCCTTGATAGAATCAACAATGATTCTCTTCGCCTTTACTAGGTTCTTCTTGTACTTTGCTTTGGCCTCATCTTCATTAGGTTCTGGAACTTCTTCTTTTACAAAATCTTCTAGAATGAGCATCACTCTGTACTTCCATGCTCCGAAGTTATCAGCGCCTTCAAACTTCTCATCTAGCTTGGTACTGGGTGCCATCTGTGCTTGAACAATACAATAAAAAGATAAAACTTTTCAAAGAAAGGTTTTGTACTTACCAAAGAAGGTTATGCCAATTTAACCAGTTCCAGCTTCAATTCTGCAGCTTCCAAGACTAAGGTTTATGAGGAAACCCTAATTTCTCAAAGTATGAATTTTGTAATTTTGTTCAGAGAAAAAGGTGCGCCCTCTTAAGGCGAGTTCCTTAGTGGTCTTACTTTGACCAACGCCTTTCAAAAAGTAGGTGAATACCCCTTCTAGGGTTTTGTGCAATTGTAGGCAGTTGAAGTAGCTGTAGCAGTGTACAAAATTTTGTCAAACTGAGAATCTAAACTCAGCGAGAGGTGCACTAGGGTTAGGCAAGTCTTCCTATGCTCTTAGTGTTGAAATTAATGCAGCTGCAAGAGCCATTCTCCGGAGGATGGAAAAGACCCTAGCTGTGGACTAGGGCCCCCAGCACACTCCTGGGTTTCTTGGTATGAGACCAAGCAATGAGAGCCATGGAAAAAGACCCTAGTGAGGGCCCCCAGTATATGACTGGGGTTCTTGGTCTTGGACCAAGCAGTAAGTCCCTAGATGTGTCTAGGGCCCCTGGATGTGGTCCACGGAATCCTTGCCCGGTGCTTGGAATGATCCTTGTATATGTTCCTTAGTGGTTGATATAAGTCCCTAGATGTGTCTAGGGCCCCTGGTTGTGTTCCGGGGAATCCTTGCTCAGTGCCTGGATTAATCCTTGGATGTGTTCCTTGGTGGTTGGTATAAGTCCCTAGATGTGTCTAGGTCCCCTGGATGTGTTCCAGGGAACCCTTGTTTAATG
The DNA here is from genome assembly GCA_009831015.1 of Picea engelmannii. Classification (NCBI taxonomy): domain Eukaryota; kingdom Viridiplantae; phylum Streptophyta; class Pinopsida; order Pinales; family Pinaceae; genus Picea; species Picea engelmannii. The sequence goes on from WSFP011488516.1 coordinate 8,494, forward strand.
CATGGGTTGATCCTTGGTCTTGTACCTTGGTGGAAAAGACCATAGATGTGTTCTAGGGCCCCCAGACGTGTTCTAGGGCAAACTGGTCTTTGACCAGGTAGATCTTGGTGTAATACCAAGATGTGTTGATGTGTGATCCTCTTCCTCTCTCCCGAGATGGTCCATGAGATCTAGGAGTGCTTATGAAGATGGACATGACCACATTGTTCACGTACCCTCTTATGCAGTGATGATAATGTTTATAGGTCACTATGAGACTCATGTGGACATGTTTTGTCATTATGAACCCCCCTTGACTTTGTCCTAACAAGTACCCCTTGTTGTTTAGCTTTCCCTCTTGCTTTATGTGATTGGGGTTTTACATTATATGTTTAGGGTTTTATTTTATGTGATTGGGGTTTTATGTGTTTAGGGTTTTTATAATTTATAATTTATATTAATATTAAATTGACATATTAATTAATATTTATATTAATTAAGATGTCAATATTTAATTATTTTTTATATCTACCCTAACCCCTCTCCCTAACTATAAATAAGACCCTACCCTATTGCTTTTTTTTACTACACCTTCACTCTCTCCTTGCTGCGGCTACCTCAGTGATGAGTTTCTTGTGTGGTCGGGCCTCTCCTTTGATGGTCAGTTTTCAGATCTGAGTTATTGTTTAGCTTTGTTATTGGCTGGTTGCTACCTCTTGGAGTCTGCTGGTGTATAGGGTGCATACGGCCCCTCCTCCTTCTACTACCAGACCTCTCCTTGAGAGCTACAGCAGTTACGGCAACCCTCCTCTTGCCTGCCAGAAATGATTTGTGAGCTGCGGCTTCCTTAGTTGAGCAGTGTGGCCTCCCCTCCTAGTTGCCGCGGGTTGAGCTGAGCTCCCTGTGGATTTTTCCTTGCTGTCTGATTTCTGTGTGGAGGTTTGCTTGTGGAGAATCTCTGTTATTCTCCTTGCTGTCCAGATCTGTGTGGAGGGTTTGCTTTTGGTTACTTTCCTTGATGCCCAGATCTGTGTGGAAGGTTTGCCCTCTTGTTGTCCAGAAATTCTGAGGGAAAGGTTTTTCTGAATTGCCTATGGAAGTTTTGCCCTCTTGCTGTCCAGATTGCCTGAGTGAGGATTTGCTGTCCAGATTTGCTGTGTGAAGGGGGTTTTATCTTTTGCTGTTCAGTTTTCAGTCCTGTGCTATATCACTGTGTTGTGGAGGGTTCTCTCTGTTGGGGTATTACTGTTATCTAATTGTCTGGGGGGTTTATTGTTGTTTCTTTGGGGGTCTCTATCATTGGCAAATATGTCCACAGTCCACATTGACAGAGATCAAACCATAGAGGTTTGATCCAGGAACTTAAACTAAATTCTAAGCGTATTTACAGAGGCTTACATACACACGTGACAGGTACATCTATCATTGTATCAGGAGGTAAGCTAAAAGTATATTTTTTATACTCAGAAATTTTGTTTGTTTCCAGATCTATTTATATCTCTTCTTCTTTATGCTAATCTAGTGAACAGAAAATTTTAAAAAGCATTTTTGTTTTCAATTTTTCCCTATTTCTAACATGGTTTCAGAGCTTAGGGCATGAAAGGAGCTCAAGAGTTGCAGACTTGAGCCTGCGTAGATCCACTTCTTAGGGTTTACTGATCAGCAGTCATTGAAACCCAAATTCAAGATGCTTTGTTCTCCTTGACTTTCTGTCTATTTTGAAGTAAAGAGAGAGTACTTGTATGATGACCCTTTTAAGGGCACCTAGTTTCAGTTTTTGATTTTGCTTTCTGAAGGTTGTTTCTTATTGTTTTAATTTGCTACTTGACCCAACTTTCTGTGCTTAGTGGTGGACACGTGGAGTACCATGTTGCAGCATCGTCTCCTGTCCAATGTGCAGCATGGGCCCCTGATTTAAGAAAGGTAGAATGGGTTAGTAAATGGCCTCCTTTTAACTCAATGCTGTGTTTGTCTTGATAGCCTCTGATAGCACTTATATTATGAGCAGTGTATTCCAAGATATCTTCATAGTGACCAGCTCTAGCAGCCATGGTTTTGTTACCCAGTGGTCTGTGTATTCCAGAAGTATTGATTTTGTAAGGGGGATTATCCTATCTGGTGGTGTTGGCAGTGCTTCAAACTAAGCAATAATCTGTGTGTGCAATTACTTTGACTATAATTATTTGTCCTCTTTGTTAACCCTGTTGTGAATTATGCTTTAATGCACAAGTCTCAGAGAGGTCTGCTTTTGTGACAAGCATCTTTTATGTAGTGGAAATTTAGATGTTTATGAATCTACAGTAGATGGTCATACTGAAAAGGCGCAGCAATCTATACACCCTGTAGTAGACCTACAATTCTTTTGTGACATGAAAACTCTATAGCTACAGTACCTCTAACTGTTTTTGCTTGAAATAGGTTTGTCTAGACTTCAAGGGTAAAGTCACCAAGTTGGGCTGTCCATATGCATCTCAAATTTAATTTATTTTCAAAATAATAGAGACATCACTCAAAGCCTCATATAGAATGGGCCCTTCCTCCGAAGGGTTTGATCAAGTTCAATTCTGAGGTGTCTCTAAGAGTAATCATTGCAATGCAAGGGCTGGGAGAGTTTGAAGACTTGTGTTGATGACTTTTTATGGCTGGCTGCCATATTCACCTTGCAGATTTTATAACAGCCCCATCCATGGATAGAGCAAACATGCAGTGGTACATGTCCTCCTTATGATCATGATTACCACTTACTTAACTTCATTTTTTCACATTATGATTGTTGTCGTCCCTCACTTTCATTAAATAAAGGAAGGAGAAATCTTTTCAGAATTCATATTGAACACATGCTTGTGTTAAGAGAGATAGAGCGAACTTGTCTCTTTCATTATACTTTATCTTCTTTATCTTGAGCAGTAGGGTTCATGAGAAGATTCAAGAAGAACAGATGGGCTTTGTGGCATATGGTTACCCCAGTACCATTTGGACTGTTTGAAGTAGAGGGGATAGTGAAAGACTTATTTATTCTCTTGCACACTTGTGGGATGCAAGTTTGAGTGCCAAAGTAAACTTGTTTGGATTTTTGGTGGAATAACCAATGCTAGCTTAGAGAGATTTCTTGTTAGGAGAATCTGGAGGCTAGTGTTCTTTATTTTTTGTGAATCCTTGGTTTTTTGTTGCAGATTCCTTGAGATCGTGTTCATGTTTTCCTTTTTCAAACCCATTGGCACTCAAAGAGGGATTCTCAATATTTTTTTTTCAAATTGAACGTACATGGGCACACTTACATTACATTGCGTAGCCACAATTACCCATATGCATTTTATCCTACGTGGGCTCTCCCATGTCAACTTTGACAGAACTTGCTGTGAGAATTTATTGGTCACATTACAGACATTTGTTGCCTTCAAAAGATCTAATTTGATCAGTTTGAGAATTAGTAAGTAACTTTGATCAGGAACCGAACCCCTATAAAAAGGGGTCTTGCATAGTAGGACAGTTACTTGAACTAACAGATACTGCATACACAAAAGATGCCCCAGATAGCTACAGCTAGTAGCAGGCTGTAAAGTACAAGTGTGTCTTCAGCCCAAACTAGTTCAAGTTTTTCATATTAAACTTGGTACCAGCACAAAGTACTTCTTGAAGAGATATGACATCAGTCAAAGCATCTTGTAGGTTCGGAGGGACCTAGTTTGCACATGCAGAGATGCAGACATATTATGAGACTGAGAGGGAGCAATCCCTATATGTGAGTTAGGCCATGACATGCAGCAGATGGCAGTATTGAAAAATTCAAAGAAATTGACTATGATGAGATCTCTACCAGGTATACTTCCATCAGATTAATTATATCCCTCGCTGCAGTTTTTGGTTGGAAACTTCACCAGATAAATCTTAAGACTGAATTTCTTAACGGTGAAGTTGAGCAAGAGGTTATATTGAACAGCCTGAGGGGTTCGTAAACCATGGGAAAGAATCCCATGTATTGAAGCAAGCTCCAAGAGCTTGGTATGGAAGAATTGACAGTTTCTATACAGAGTCTTGGGTTCACCAAGAGTATTGCAGATTCCAATCTTTTGTACAGAATCATCATGTTATCTTAGGATGATTTGTTCCTTATAGGAAAGGAAAATTTGATAGCTCAGACTAAAAGGGAGATTTTCAACAAAATTTGAAATAAAAGACTTGGGTCTTTTTGCATTATTTTCTGAGCTTAGAAGTGTGGCAGAAACTAGGTGAGATCCTTCTCTCACAAGAGCAAGTATGCAGTTGATATGCTCCGCAGACTTCGCATGTTGGACTTGTTAGAAAAGTGGGTGTGCTCGTTTAACCATAGACAATATAGCAATATTGTCACCCAACCATAGGCACTAATGCCACCCCTGAGCACCTTGACCTTGACAAAGAGAAGAATTTTGGTAACAAATCAATAGCCAACCAAGGCTAATGCACCAAGCAAAAATAACCAAGACTAATCAGAAAGTCCAACCCAAAAAAAAAAAAAATTCAGGTTGCAGGAACTGCAGCTGCAGCTACTCCCCAGACTTGCACACTACTAAATTTCTGCAATGTGCACAAGTGGATTTCTGCAATTCCGAGATTTCTGTCTCAAATGAGAACTAGCATCCTGTATTTATACTGCTTTCTTTAAGCTGTATGGGCTGACTTCTTCTTCTTGAGGCTAAAGACTCAATATAAAATATTTTCTTTAACCGACTTCTCTTCTAGGGTTATGTCCAAGTCTTTTAGGGTTTCTCTTGCTTCCTGGAATATTCTAATCTCATCAAAGCTCACAAGTGGAGGTTAAGACCTTCCGCAGCTCCCATAATATCAAAACTCCCTCATAGCTAGGGAGGTTTAACAGGTAATGGTCTTGAGCACAAACAGACCATTCAACCGGTAGCATCATTATAGCCACACTGGCTATCTCATGATCGAATCAGGAGCACCGTCATCATTATCCAACTGGATAATCTCCATAACAATCAATACAATGTCATCAGATAGAACACAACTGTGTCTATCCATAGTAATACACAACTACTATCCAGTGGTACACAACCACACCAAGTAGTACACGGCTACTTAATCAATGACACATACTCACAAGCAGTGGAACATATCCATCACAGTAGCATACATCTATTGTCCAGAGACATGCAATCTCCATAGCAATCATATCATCTGGACTATTATTCCCAAGCATGGAAGAATAATTGTCCCTGATTTTTGAGCCTGGACCATTCACCTAACTGGGCCATTCCTCCGGCACTAAATATAATGCAACCTGGAGAGAATGAGTCTTCCCTAGGGAATGTCTGTCCCTGATTGTTGAACCTGGACCATTCACCTAACTGGGCCCTTCCTTCGGCACTAAACATAGTGCAACCTGCAGAGAATGAATCTACCCTAGGGAATGATTGTCCGGACCATTTCCTAAGGAAATGATTGTCCTGCACCAACCTCCAAAACGGACCATTCTTCGAAACTGCTCACAACTGTGAACTTCGAAAGAATGACTACCCGGCGAGGTGGACCATTCTACTTGACCACTATTGAGAGTGATTGCCAAGTAGAATGATTGTCCTAGACCATTCCCCCACACTGGCCACAAGGGTAATCGTTGTCTATGGTACATCAACAATCTCAAACCATTTTCATTACAAAAATGACTGTCCAATCTGGACCATTTTCCGAACTGAAAAATGCTTGTCCGTCAGACATCTCAAACCACTTTTCGAACTGGAAAGGAACTGCCCATCCTGGACTATTTTCCAAGCTGGAAAATGATTGTCCATAAATCAATGATATATCAGTGCTCCCTCCCAACTTGGAGATCCATCTCTTCCCTTTCAGCTAAGGGAGTTATTTCCACGATCCCCAACTTGTCTTGTAAGTATGCAAACTTTATCCTGGAAATAGGCTTTGTCAAAATATTTGTTGTCTACTCATTTGTGGGGATATACTAGAGCTTCACTTCTCCTTCCTGGACTTTATCTCGAATAAAGTAGTATTTGATCTCAATGTGTTTTGACCGTTCATGAAACAGTGGGTGTTCAGATAGCCTTATACAACTCTGATTGTCACAGTATATTATGGTCGAATCTGGAACCTGATCAAATAATCCAGAAATCATCTTTCTCAACCATACTGCTTCTGTACATGCCTCACATGCTACGATATATTCTGCTTCTGTTGTGTTGAGTGCGACAAACTTCTGTTTCTTGCTACCCCAAGATATCATAGTGTAGCCCAAGCTAAAACACATCCTTGAAGTACTCCTTTTGTCTTTTGCACTTCCTACCCAATTTGAATCTGTGAATCCATGAAGTTGTATATCACTCGATGCGGTATATATTAAGCCATAGTTTAGCATCCCACGAATATATCTTAGAACATGTTTTGCAGCTATCCAATGCTCATGTCGGGGTTCCACCTGAAATTGGCTTAGGGTGTGTTGACCGCTCGTTTAGCACGGAGGTCAACTCATATATAATGAAGATTATCTATGTCGAAGACAGTCAGGGTTCTACCGGGTGTTTTTAAACACCAGCACTTATTTTTTTGTAAACGGGATCTCCGCACCCCTGCGAGGGTAGCATTGTAATAATGTCTGCATGGATCATAGTTAGGTCAGGTACCTTGGATGATGGCATCAGAGGAGTTCCTTGCATCGAGGTTTTTTAATCTCAGGGGATT
>WSFP011488517.1:0-15165 GCA_009831015.1 Picea engelmannii
CCTACGCCACATTGTGTGAATTTGAATCTTGAAGATATTTACTCTCTTTATCACCTTTTACTCCTTGTTCTTGCTAAGATGTTTCAATTTTATCTTGCTCATTCTGATCAAGATTTTGTCGATCATGAATGAGGTTTTGTTGATCCTTTTTTGCATTTTGCATAGGGTTCTCCTTACTTTTATCTTCACTTTTATCTTTAGTAGCCTTAGGCTCACCGTTATTCTCTAAATTGGGTGGATTTCCTTCTAGATTACCACTTCTTCTATTTCTCTCTTCAAAGAATGATTTCTTCCTTTCCTCACAAAAAGTTTGAATTTGAGCCTTTTCTTCTGCATTCTGTATACATTAGATTTTAACTAATACATTGCTATAATCTTCAACGTTCTTCATGTACATATGATTTGGTATATATGGCTGATTTTCAATGTACATTGACAATATCTTTGGGATCATTCCTATAAAGGCTTATGCTATATAACCAAACACCTTCCATCATATTAGCTTCTATCCGAGCATGCTTTTAATCTAATAAAGAATAAATTCCTATTCCCAGAGAAAAAGTAGGCCACAACCTCTTTGAATTTTGACTTAACTACTTAGTAATCCCTACGATAGTCGTTTGATATGCAATTTTTCTGAGTGCTAATATGTCAAGTATGTATTTGGGTAGAAAATGGGGGCCTACACCACATCCATATACTCTGAAATAGGAAAATGATTAATTAATATACAAGTCACCTATATTCTCTAAGACATTTTTCACCTCCTTAGTTGTCCTTGAGCTTGTTTTTCAAAAAGAAAATCATGTAAAGGGGACATGAAATATTCACTTATGTCATATAAATGATTTTTACATTTCTTGTTTCATAACACCAAGCACTAAATATGGATTCGTTTTTCATTTGATGACCAACTTCATTTCATCAATGGACAAGGAGTGTTGGCACATACAACATCTATTAGGTAGGTTGACACGAAGAAGCCAACACCAAACCTTGGAGGGGATTCCAATGACCTCTTGATTGCTTGAAGGACGTTGGAAGACAAGATCTTTGCCTAGTTAAATATCTTCCCTTTCTATAACAATTTGATCTAACAGTGGAACCCATTCCAATTTGAAATGTTGTGGGTTTTTCTCACCATAAAGTCTACATATCATAGTGAAACCTATCATATGTGGTCTTTTGAACATTTTAATTGTATATAGTTTGTTTAGTTTGGTCTTGAAGGAGTTTGGGTCATATCACCGGTTTTTAATCAGTTCAACAATTTCTCTTTTCTTTGCTTTCAACTTATTTTCCTCAAATTGTTTTAAAAACTTTCTACTTAAACAGACCTCTGGGGCATTTAGCTTGCATATCTTAGCCATATCATCTACTAAATGATCCTGCCACTGACTCGTAATTGTCTTCAAAATTACTAGTTTCCAAAACTCATAAATTTCCTCCCAATATGAACAATAACAATTCTTTAACCTTGTCGTGTAAGTAGTATTTGCATAAAATGATGCATTTGGGTTCTATTTTTCACTGTGTTCCTTATCCCTTGGGTCTTCAATCCTCATTTGCTTCCCTTTTTCCTTAGGCTTAGCACTTTTAACTTATTTTTCTTTTCCCTTTCTCGACATCTTCCTTTTAAAGAGTTGAATTTAAAAGGAAATTACTCCAAACCCTTAACAATATTCGAATAAATTAACCAATAATGAAAATAAGCCATTGGAAATTCTTACTAGAGAAATTAACTCCTGAACTGAATTCTAGCTTATCTCAATAATTAGTAGATTTCAAACAATATTTGAATGTAATGGTAGTCTACCTAGCCCAGATCTCAATATAATCCCCTTTTACAAATAAATTTGAAATTCCTGCGATTAGGCATGAATTATATCATTATATGGTTTGGATCGAGATACAATTATAAAATTTGTTTAGAAAATGTACCTTGTATCCATAAAATCATAGAGAAGTACTTAATTAAACCATACAATGAAGAAGAATATGAAAATTTTGAGGGAGGCCTCATTATTCAAACAATTAATGAGGTTGTTGTTCAACTACAACAATTGGCGACTAACTAGGCAAACCAGTTATCCCTGTCAATCATTCCCCTCAAAATACTTGTTCACACTTAATATTAAAGATAAGCTCTCATGGCCATCAAAACATATTTTTGAGTTATGGGTGCCACCATGTGTCCTTGGATTAAAAATATTTTCCTACTAAGCACAAAACATAAGGAAGTCGATAGTTCAACTCTTTTATCTATTTTATGGGGTTAATTATTCATTAGATTTCAACCATAGATGATGTTCTTTAGGAATAACTTGGACTTTCACTCTGGGTGAGTAAAACAATTGCCTATGTGTGTTCATTGTCTCTCTCTTATTCAAGATTGCTTCGCTCCCTGCGAGCATCCATAGCCCCGATGAAGATGCCTTAGTATCATACAAGCATAGACCCACTGCCAGCGAACATCCACATCCCTGACATGTTTACTTGTATTTCCCATACTTTTATAGTGATTTCAACTTCCTATTTATATTTCACAATTTGATCACCCTTTTGATTTGTATATTAATATTGCATATGCAATGGGTGGATAGGAAGGGGGGTGATACAAGAGTTGTTTTTATTTTCTTAGCAAATTACTCATTCCCAGAATTTAGCCTAAGGTTCTTTCCATCATCATTTATCCAAGGTATTGACTATTTTAATGTGTTGTGAATGAAACTCAAGAGAAAAGTCCTTTAAGAAACCTAAGGTTTGATGTGCACGTGTTATAGAAATGAATCCTTGGAAACACATATGTTCCACCACAAACACAAAAATCAAGTCTACTGGTTTAGAAATTGTTAATATTATCAAGTGTGATGCTTTTTTCATAGAATGCCGACAATCATTAAAGCATATCCCTAACATCACCAATTTCATTTTCCTAGGATTAATACCCCTCTACAAAACTCTTCATGGTTAAAGCAAGCGAACAAACCAGACAAAAACAAGGAAATCCTAACAATACAAGCTAAAAATAATAAACCAACAACCATGACTAAAGTCAACTCTAGAATGCAATAGGAAATGAAATCAATAATCAAACTAAAATATCTTAAGTTGTTTATTCAAAAACAAAATTAAAATCTAAACATGAAGAGACAAATCAATTTTTTTCAAACTCAATTTAAATTAGAACAAGGGAATTACTATTCCAAGAAACTTGACCTCCTCAAAACTTTTGATAAGAGACATGCCATAATACAAAATAAAGGATCAAATAATTTGTGAGATGTAGTGAAAAGAAAACCAAATTTCAGAACTAATGTAGCTTCACTATTCTGTTGATTCTCACAACTAACTTATGTTTACCTTCCAATTGTTTATGTACAACTCAATTAAGATTTCTCAAGGTGGAATTTCTTTCTAATAGGACTAATATGTTCATCTAATTGATCTTTTTATTAAAATAAATGAATTGCAAGGAATCTAACTAGAAAACTCAAACACAGATTGGAATATATTGAAACAAACATTAAACTATTCCAACCACTGTAAAATAAAATCAGCCATGAGAACCATATTCATTAGGTATCAACATAGGAAAGATCAATTAGGTAATGAGTAATTTTCTTCATAGTTGAATGTATTGCAAACTGATTATTATACTCCAAGCAATAATGACAAAATGAACTACATTAAGCAAAACATAAACTCAAAACGACAAATAAACTATTCCTAACCCTACACTACATTATTATACTTAGCCAACAACAATCTAGGTGTAGTCATAGTGCCAATGTAACCATTCATGTAACTCCAAACCTGCAACAATATTTTCAATAAAAACCATTAGTAGGAAAATGTCAAGTCTTAAACTAAAGATAAAAAAAGTTAGCTCATCTTGCATTATATACAAAATGAAAATGTTATTATTCATAGGATACTTATGAGAGTAAGATTTTTCTAACCAGGGCTCAATCCCATCGTAATATCCAAAATGATTTTCAAGTGATATATGAGAGGGAAGCATGGAAAGATAACCTAACTAATAAGCATCATGGAAAACAAATTTAAGTATTGAATTTTGTGTAGATTTTTTTTTTTTTTTTCATGAGGATTGGGAAATTTATTCATTAAAAAGGGCACGATCAAGGTTGCTAAGTACAAAAACAAAGAATTGGTATACATAACAAAAATCAAGTTTCGATAGTCCAACTAACTTCCAAATCTCTAATCCATTCCTACAATTCTATTGCAGCCTGATACTATTTCTATATTGTACATAATATATTTGATAGAAAACACCTAGTATTCTTACAAAAAAACAAAACATATCTATACTGAAAATGGAGCATTCTAAACCTCTTCTTTTTTCAATACTTCTTCAGCTGAATGTGCCACTGCTATATTTAGGTCCGACAATGTCCTTATCCTCTTCACCTTCTGCATGTGAGAGCATCTCATATCCATAGCCTAAGCCGAAGACTTTGACCTTGCCCCCCGCTGATCCAATTTCCACTGCAAAGATTCCCCATGCTTTCGCCGGTAATCTACCTCGTCTTGTAGCTGACCTATTAACACCTGAAGCTGAGCCATCATTTCTAGAGCAAATGTAATTGTAGAACCGACTGCATTAACCTTAATTATCAATTTTTGAATTTTTGTGAAGTTGTCCTCCACAACTTCCTCTTCCCGTGCCGAACTTCCCCTATTGACTTCCATTAAATTTTCCATGTGCATGAAATTGAAACGAGAAACAAATTGAAGGCTAACCACCTCACAACTTACCAAAATACCTTGAGACTTCCCTCGCACTGGGTTGTGGCCCAGGAACAACAAAATATTCCAAGGATGTTGAATGATAATGCAATCCTGAGAACCCCCTCTAATAATTACCAAGAAACTATCGTCCCAAATGAAAATTAAAGTGAAAAACCCGATTGGATTATTCTTTCTACTTGATCAATTCAAGGGGTTACATGTAACACTTAACATGAGGCATTTGGACTTGCCTCACACCAAAATACCATCCAGGTGCCAGGGATGACACAAATTGCCAAGGAAAACAAAGGAAATTGCACTCCCGAGAACCACCTCACCATAGAGCCAGGATTTTGACAACCCAATTGAGAATGGAGGCTGTGATCCCATGTTGAAACTTTTTATATCTAGACCAATTCAAATGGATGCATGTATCACCATCCTTGTCATTAATACAAGCACAATTGACAATGAATTCGCCGTGCAAAAATACAATCCAGTTGACCTCATAAACTAATTTCACCTTCATGGCTTGTACTTTCGTCACCCAGACATAACTTTGCATCATTGTTGCACTCCCATCCATCATCAAATTCCTCAAACAAGAATTAGGATGAGTATCTGACCGTACTGCATCCCTTAAATTTCCATGGGGCCAAGTATGCCTTCCACATGTGCTTTTCCATGTATGTGCCACCTTTATAATCAAAGTTAATGGCTACCAAACCTTCACAACGAACCAAAGATACTTGAAGTTGCCCAGTCGAGATTTTAAAACGATGAAGTGATGAGAATACCCATTTTTCACGAGCCTGCCACATGTTAAATATCAAGCATCCCTTATGTGGACCCAAAGGACCCCAACCATATTCCTAGGCCCTTTAATTAGGCAGGAGTTACATGTCTCACTTTCTCGTAGACTCCCAAGAAACCTAGGGATAAACCAATAGCTCTATTATCCATTTCATCTGCTTCCTTGTTATTTTCTCTAAGGATGTGGAAAAATTGGATAGAAATATTGGATAAAGAGAGTTAGATCCTCTTGATAAGAGATTTTAACTTGATTTCCTTTGGTTCAGATCTAGTGATAAAGTATTATATGGTATTTTTGGAATCCCCCACTATATTCAACTGCTTGATTTGCTTATGATGTGCCAATTGCACCCCCTGATAAACCGCATAGGATTCTGCATTACAACACCCCCCTCGCACCTGCCTCCCCTGAGTTTCCTTTTGACGACCTGTCAAAACAAAGCTTCATCTATAAGGACATATACCATAGGTGAGAGAGGGAAACCTTACCTTAGACCCCTGGAAGCTTTGAAAAAATGCGTTGGTCTACCATTAATCAATGGAGCAATCCAAGAATTTTTAATGCAGGAAACAATCCAAGATATAAAGGATCTATTAAAGCCAAATTTTACCAAAATTGCATTTAAAAAACTATGTTTAACCTCGTCAAAAATTTTTTCCATATCAATTTTAATAATCATACCTTTCTCCCCATTCATGAAGCTGGAGTGAATCGCCTCCTGAACCAGAATTATATTATCCCAGATTTGCCGCTTTTCCAAAAAAAAACCTTGATTTGGAAGAATAAGATGAGTTAGTAAGGGATTCAATCTGTTTGCAATAATCTTAGCCATAATTGTACAATATACATTACATAGGGAAATGGGCAAAATTTGCCAAAGGAGGAAGCATTCTTTTCCTTTGGAATTAAAACAAAAAATGATGAATTGGTGGAGCCTCCCATACTAGAGGACTTGTGCACATAGCAAACCATTATGATGAAATCAAATTTAATAATGTACCAACATCTTATATAAAAAAGAACAATGAATCCGTCTGTGCCAGGTGCTTTATCCATATTGAATTGTTTTATAGCAGTAAAAATCTCATCTTCTGAGACTGGTTTATTGAATTCCAAGTTATTTTCTTTTATTAGAGTTGGAATATGTGAGATAAATTGACCACACAATTCATTATTCCACTCACCCTCTTCCGCGTATAAATGTTCAAAGTGTTTAGAAACAACCTTTTTGATCTCCTCAAAAGAAGTAATAACTTCTCCAAATTGTAGCTTGATTTTCTCAACCATGTTTCACTATTTCCTTACCTTGGCCTGCTTACGAAAGAATGTCATAATTTTTTCTCCTGCTTGTAGCCACAGAGATATAGATTTTAACCTCCATAAGGTTTCCTCATCCTTAAGGGTTTTTACATATTTCTGAAATACTGATTGTTCATGTTTAGAGACTCTGGATTTACTTCCTTATCTTCCAACCTATCTTGTATTTCCTCAAGCCGCCTTTTGCAATTTTCAAGATCTGTGTGCAGGTTCTTTGATGAGGTCTCGAACCAATCCTTGATAGCATCTTCGACCAGTTTTGGATTTTTTCCCAAATGTGAACATGGGACCCAACAATCCATTGACACCAAGTTTTTGAAACCAAAGGAATAAAAATAAGGATTCTCCAACCAAAGAGGGTTAAATCGAATTGGGATGGGCCCAAAATTTTATTCTTTAGTGAATATGAGAGAAATAGGACGATGATCAGAGCTATCCTAAGGGATTATAAAATATGATATCTCATCAAGGAGGGACATAAGGGAGCTATGAATAAGGAAACAATTATGCCTAGCTTCTATGTGGCCTGGACCTGCTCTTCTATTATTCCATGTAAACTTTCATTTACTTGGTTTAACATCAAACAGATCCAAGGTGTATATGAGGTCCTCCATCCTTTCCCTAGATGAATCTCTAATGACATAGCCTCCTCTTTTCTCACTTAAGTGCATGGTAGTATTGAAATCTCCACCAATAATACAATTTTGATGAAACACAATGTCCCTTATGCCCAAGAGAGACTCCCAACAATTTGATTTTTCCCAATAGTTATTAGGAATATAGATGTTTATAATGGGGAAGATCTTACTTGAATGAAGGTGTACGATCTTGACCATTAACCAATGAACGTCTTCATGACTGCTATCCAATTAAAATGTTTCTAGATTCTAGAGAGTACAAATGCCCCCTGAAGCTCCTCTTGCACCAATCGCTGCACCTGTACTTTTTCTCCATATTTGTTGAATATCTTGTAGTGATTCTTGCCCTTTCATTTTAGTCTCTTGGATTAGAATATTTTGAGGCTTTTCAATTCGAGTTAACTTTCCCATTGCTTGTTTCTTATCCTTTCCCCCTAATCCTCTACAATTCCAGGAAACTAATTTCATTACTTGCAGATTTGGATGCTCCCCCTTTAAAGGTATGAGAGGGAATACTAGATGGCCCTTTTGAGGAGGGAACCTTCCCACCTTTTCCATCCTTCTTGAACACTGATTCCAGATTAGTTTGGATACCTAACTCTTTGTCCATATCTTCTTCCTTCTCTTCGTGATTGCGATTTGATCTCCTACTCACCTTCTTTACAATTGTATTGTGTGAGACTTATATTTCCGACTCTTCCCCAGATTCCTCCTAACTCCCTTCTTCTATAATAAATGAAATAATAAAGACTGAGCAAGTAGGAATTTTGCTGGGGGTAGGTTCCCCTTTCGTACTGGTATCATATTCTTTTTGAATTAGTGGAGGAGCTGGTTCCTCTATCGGTTGGGATCCATTCTCTGTTTCAATTACTTCCTCTCTTGATTTTTCCGTTTCAACTTTAATGTTCTCCAAGGATGCATACTAATTTTTGCTATACGATTCCCCCAATCTGAGGGCATGCCTTGATTTGGTGAAAACTGAAGAAACCCTAGCCTCAAAGAAAATCTATATGAGGCATGTATTGCTCTAAGTTGTCAATTTTGTGGAGAAATATTATAGTTAATGGTATTATTAATTCTAAAAGATAGAGTAAAATACCATTATTGTGGAGTATTTTGAAGTATTACCATTGATTGAAATACTTCACTCTCTTGGGAAGTCTTCTCAAGTTTATTTTTAAATTTACCACTAACTTGAAATGTGTTAGTAGAATAAAATGATATACATACATAATCTTCTACTAACACATAAGATAAAATCAATACTAAAACATCTAAAATAACACATAAGATAAAATCAATACTAAAACATCTAAAATATACACATAACTTGTTAAACAACTTGAAAGTTGTAGTCATATACACATAAAAAATGATTAATAGAAAATAGAGAAAAGATAAAATGAAAATGTACACATAAATCAAAGTTCTTATTTACAAAAAATACATCCTCATTATTAAGCAATGCAAAATCATTCATATGAAACTTTTTCAAAGTAGATTCAATAAAAACATAAGAATTAGTTTGAGTATCATTGAATACTTGAATGGAGATCACATAATCGATATATACCTTTTCAAGATGACGACTTATAGATTCAAATCTATGTTAAGGGGTAAATGTTTTCTCTATAGGAATGTAGTCATTTCAAAAAGAACAAAATGGGATACTGGTAAAGTAGAATTTTGATTGTATGATATCTCATTTTGCATTGCAAAGATCCTGACATAACCATTACCACAACGTGAAGTGCCTCAGTGTCAGTCATCAATGTCTAAGGAGTCATCGTAAATAACTTCTTTTTATTCTAGGCCACAAAAGATATCATAATTTAAAACATATGATGAGCTAAAGTAATATGCATGTGGATATTCAATATTATCCATAAGAAGGTTACTGATTGAGTCACACTCTTGAGATGAATTTTTTGAAAATTCATAGTTACTTTGTTTTAGAATAGTTTCCTTATCCGCTGAAAATAAATCTGTGTACAAAGGAAATTCTATATGAGGATTGATGGAGTAATTATTATTTGAATTGCAATCAACAAATAGATTTGGATACATTGATAAATAATTTTCAAAAGATATTAAACCAAAAGATTCTTTGTTGGTTGAAAGATTAATAATATTTCCATTATCTAGATATTCCATACAATTTAATGACCTCACATTTAGTTCAATTGATCTTTCTTCAAAAGAAGTTTCACAAGAGATTTTAAAATCCTTAGTTAATTTATAGAAGTCAAACCTAGAATAAGAGTTTGCTGATAGATAAATATGCTGAAACATGAGTCTTATGAGAAGAAACAACTTTAACTTGATAATTATTATTTTTCTTTTGTTTACAAGGAAATGAGCAAAGATAGAGAAAACCTTGCAATAAATATTCAATTGAAGGTTTTTCATTAATAGGAAATCTAAAGCAAATCAATCTAAATCTAGAAAGAAATTCTTCTAGGATTCACCTTAAAACAAATGAAGATTTTTTGATTTTGCACATAATTCTTCAAAATCATAATTTTGATGGGCATCAAGAAATACCTCTATGAATTGTTTCCATGAATGAATGGATTTGACGGGTAATACCTGAAACTAACTTCTGATTCTTCCTCGCAAGTTAAGGGTAAACGATTTGCATATCTCATTATTATCACATATATATAAAATATTGCACATGAGATTAAATTGATAAACATGATGAACGCAAAGATTCCACCCTCTCCATTAAAGCTTAATTTCAACAAGCAACCTGACTGTATTTCTAGAAATACTTCCAATGGGAATAGGAAAACTGAAGGCATGTTCTAGAACAGATAAATGAGCCATTATTAATTAAATGTTTTTCAAAGATAGGCCATGGAGGGTTTTCTTGTTCATGTCCTCCTTCTAACGCCCATAAATTTTGATACCCAGAAAAATTCCACCAACAACAAGGGATGATCACCCGATGGAAGGTCCCAATTAAACCTACTCTCGTTTGACGTAGTGATTTCCGCCGGTATGATGTAGTGACTTCCACTGGTATGTGGGCACAATTTCCACCAAAACAGCTGGATTAGATTAAAATATCGAATGATTGAATAAAATAACACTAGTTTAATCTATAATCTAATTTGATATATTTTATATACTTAACTAATTAATATTAAATCTAATTGCCTACCCTAATTAGGAGGAAATCTAATATAAATTAGATACAAAATAATAGATTGGTTATTAAAATAAAAGAAGAAATTCTTCTATTCAACAATCTAATAAGCTCACAAACATATCACTATTTTTTAGATAAATAATTATAAAAAAATACAATATTCTTTCGCTGTATCTAACAATCACATCAATTGAAAAACAACATCATTCATGATAAATAGTTATACATGAAAATATGATAGAATGACATAAATATTGCTCACAAAAATGCAGAGATATCATCCATAATTCTAACAAAGAAGTCCAATTCAAAATATGTTGGCCTTTGGCTTCGATCAAAACCTTAATAAAAATATAACAGTTTTATTAAAGTCCTCCAGCTTTACATAAAGAAAATTCTTGCTTACGATGACATAAATCTAGCCCCGTTCCAAGAAATTCTAACCCCTCATTCATTTGAAGATTTTCCTTATATACCTCTTTGTTCAATTCCTTTATCTAATCCTTTTCTTCTATCTCAATTATCTTGAAATTGATACCTTTTCACGATTTACCCCTAAAGGAGAGGAATTTGTTTTTTCTCGTTTTCCTTTCCTTTAAAATAGGTTTCCCATTGAATATAAAGATCTGTTACATGACAAATATGAGGAGGATTTAAATTCTTTAAAGTTATTTCACATTGGAAAATTCTCTTTTCAATCTTCGATTAATTTTTTGTATAATTAGAAAATAAATTTGAAATGGATTTTGTGCATTCTGCCAGCATAGTGATAAACTCTTTGACAACTTCATTGTCCCATTGGTTTATTTGCATAATATTCTTTTTACGACCAT
Source organism: Picea engelmannii (assembly GCA_009831015.1). Classification (NCBI taxonomy): domain Eukaryota; kingdom Viridiplantae; phylum Streptophyta; class Pinopsida; order Pinales; family Pinaceae; genus Picea; species Picea engelmannii. The sequence continues at coordinate 11,512 of WSFP011488517.1, forward strand.
CTTGTTGTTCTTCTAAATTGATCCTACAAATATCACTGGGTAAATCTTGCTTGATAGGTCCTGCATGTGGAAAATTATAATCTTCCATGACATCTAAAGCCAAGTACTATAAAACATAACACCATTTATTGGATTCTTTGATCAAATCATTGAGATTTGAACAATCCATAGCCCAATGAAACAAAGACACTTGAATTTGACATTTCTTTGTTTTTCTGTGATTTTCATAATGGTCTCAAGATTTTCTCTTATCTCTCACATGGTAATCTTATTTAAAGATTGCTGGACAATCTCTTTATCATCGAGTTGAATTTCAACTCTATTATAGCATTTGAGTAAATCATGGTAGAATTGACGTATCTTAGTTTATTAAAAAATTCCTCTTGTTTATTTTTTGATTGAGTGTTTATGATAAGAGCCTTTGTTATAAAGAATTTTGCATCATTTTCTTTAACTTGAAGCTACTGCAATTGTTCTTGCAATGAGTTGGTCTGTTGTTGACTACTAATAGAAGATACTTCTAGATTCCTTTTATACTCGTCACCTTTTGATTCCAATTCCTTTAAGTGACTATGCTTCAAACTATCAATCTCCTGTTTATATTTTCCTTTTGCTTCTATTTTTTGCAGATCAATTTGTTCCTTGAGTTGGGCCATTTGTCTATGATATTCTTCCTCTAATATTGATTTTTGACTGTCAACTTTTCTTCCAACTTTGCAGCCCGCGTTTTCTTCTTTTCTATTTCAACAATTACTTCATTTGTTGACCGTTTATTAACACGTGCAAATGTTCCCAATGTTGATGTAGTTTCTTGTGCTACTTCATCAGGAAATATACCAATGGCATGCCATATTATGGATTGCTGAGAATACTCTTCTTCTAGCACATCTATCTTCCTCTTTTTGACCTTCTCTTGATTATTGCCTTTGTTTCAGAATGAAAGAAATATTCTCCCAATGGAACTACAATCTCTTCAATAGGATCAAATTGATCCAGATTAAGCATAGATGGTGTTATGATACCACTTTTGGTAGCCAATGGTGTGATGATAGTTGTGGGTGAACTAATTTTAGAAGGCTTAGTAACTACACTTTAAGTTGTAGTACTCTCAGTCATATTCTTATCCCGTGACTGAGTAGTTTGAGATTTTGGAGTAATCATTTGAACAATATGAATTGCATCAATTTTCTCATTTGGCACCTTTGTACCATTATCAGATTACATATCTATTACTTCTTTTGTATTTTGTCTTGAACTCTGTACTTGTTGAGTTGTTGTAGTAGTATCCTGCTCCATAATTTGTGACTTTGAAGCTTGAAGATATTTACTCTGTGTATTAGCTTGTACTCCTTGTTCTTACTGAGATATTCCAATTTTATCTCGTTCATTTTGATCAGGATTTTGTTGATCATGAATAGGGTTTTTTTGATCATGAATAGGGTTTTGTTGATTCTTTTTTCATTTTGCACATGGTTCTCCTTACTTCGCTCTTTACTTTTATCATAAGTATCATTAGGCACATTGTTATTTTCCTTTCCTCCTGAAAAGTTTGAATTTAAGCCTTTTCTTCTACATACTGTATACAATAGATTTTAACTAATTCTTGGTTATAATATTCAGCTCATTGGTTACACTATTTCAAATGTACATTGACAATATCTTTGGGATCATGCCTATAAAGGCTTATGCTATAAAACCATACATCTCCCATCATATTAGCTTCTATCTGAGCATGCTTTTGATCTAATAAAGAATAATTTCCTATTCTTAGAGGAAAACATAGCCTCTTTGAATTTCGACTTAACTATTTAGTAACCCCCATGATAGTCATTTGATATGAAATTTATTTGAGTTTTAATATATCAAGTATGTATTTGGGTAGAAAATGGGGTTCTACACCACATCCACATATTCTAAAATAGGAGAAGGACTCATAAATATACTAGTCACCTATATTCTCTAGAACATTTTTCACCTCCTTAGTGATCCTTGGAGCTGGTTTGTCAAAAGAAAATCATGTAAAGGGGCCATGAAATATTCCCATATGTCATAGAAATAATTTTTACATTTCTTGTAACATAACACTGAGCAATAAATATGGATTGTTTTTTCACCTAATGACCAACTCCATTTCATCAGTGGAAAAGGAGTGGTGGCACATATAACAACTATCAGGTAGGATGACATGAATAATCCAACACCAAACCTTGGAGGGGATTCCAATGACCTCTTTTCTACCTGAAGGATGTTGGCATACAAGATCTCTGCCTAGTTAAATATCTTCCCTTTTCTAACAATTTGATGTAACAAGGGAACCAATTCTAATTTGAAGTTTTGTGGATTTTTCTCACCATAATGTATACATATCATAGTGATAACTATCATATGTGGCCTTCTAAACATTTTAAATGGATATAGTTTGTTTAGTTTGGTCTTAAAGGACTTTGGGTCATAACACCCGTTTTTAATCAGTTCAACCATTTCTCTTTTCTTTGATTTCAACTTATTCTCCTCAAATTGCTATAAAAATTGTCTATTTAAACAAACCTCTGGGATATCTGGATTGTACATCTTAGAGGTATCATATGGCCTAAATTATCCCACCACTTTCTATGTATAATTGACTATTTTACAGGTTTTAATATTGACGTGAGATATTATCCAACATACCATGTCATAATATGGAAGAATAGCTGGCTTGGAAGATACCTTATGTAGGCATGATATTTTGATGTCTTTAAAATTATTGTTAAAAACCAAAGAACTGAATACAAAAGCACCACAATAGATATAAAATAACAATATGCAAAATCTCTTTTATTACTATCAAACCCTTGAGGTAGGGAAACACCATACAATGAATCCTATTATGGAAGGGATCCTCTCCTTGTTGTAGGAAAATCTCCCTGTGGACAAGTAGATCTCCTCTTGAGAGATAGACTCTTAACTCTTAAGACATAAGGTGCTTAACATGGACATTGACTTCCTTTTAGATCTAGATAAACTAATGCATGAGGAGGGAGGAGAAAATAAGTACCTTTTTACCGGTGTTTGTCCCTGCACAGTCCGAGTTGAGCTCCAATCTTAAACTCCTCGATAAGTCCCGTAGACAAACAAAGATACAACTAGCTTCCTACTCTACTGAGATTAGCTCGAAATAGATCTATCTGTTAGAGACAAATTCATGTGAGATCAAACACAGACTTGAAAGAAACATGCCAAGCATATTATATTAATGAGAACAACAATGAAGAAAACTTACAACCATAGATGTGAGTGCAACAACTTCATCAAGTTCCCCTTGTCCAAACCCTTGCTTAAACAGTCCACACACAAAATGATGATGTTCCAATACCACTCATGAGATCATAAGTTTGGTATAATTCTCAATCTCTATTCCCCTTCCTCCATGGAAATCCCTCATTATATAGGATTTGGAGGTTTAACCACCATGGAGAGGATCTCTCATCAGATCCAAAAAGAAAGGGATCTCTAAGATATTTAGGGAGAATGTAACGACCCTAATTGGATACATGCTTAAAGATTATAAAGTAAAATTAATTAAAATAAATTAATTATGGTTAACTGAGTAATAATTCAAATTACATATCACATTTAATGACCTGTGAAATAAAATTAATAGATCAATGAAAA
>WSFP011488518.1:0-15165 GCA_009831015.1 Picea engelmannii
GTGTGGCTTATGCTCTCTTAAGTTGTTGTTTATATGAAAACTGATCTAATTCAGACTTCATGCCTGGTTCTCGGGAGAGAGATACCCTTATCTACCTTAGATAGTACCCTGGGTAAACCTACCCATAGAGATACCCTCCTTGAAAACATCATCAAGAACCTGGAAGGAGGACGTGAAGGCAGGCGCAAGGCCTTAAGAAATCCCTGATAAGTATCAAATCGACGGACGAGATCTCATTGGGAGATCTATGGTCACTCATGACCGTCAGATAAGAAGAAGAAGATGGAAAGATAAGTACCTTAACCTTGATAGGTGTTAATAAATGGACGAGATTCTGTAGGGAAATATGTGGTCACTCATGAACACTAGACTTGGTAGGAGAAAGTAGAATGTTAAGTGCCATACCCCTGTGACCTTCTGTGTCTTTGTGGATAGCGAAGAGATCGGGATCGTAGATCCCCAAGGTCCATGAGAAGATCTGGGTCATTGAATTTTCCCCATCCAGGAATTCGTGGGAGAATGCACAAGTTAGGAACCTGTTTGAACCGTCAGATCTCAGTTGGAAAACCTGACAGTCGTTGGATCTGTCAGGAGATACCTGAGGGTTAAACCCCCAGTGAATAAGGGCAAAAGCCTCGAAATGGATTTGGGTCGTCTGATTAAAGGAGGTGACGTCTCGTAAGATTTCCCATTTTGGGAAATTGGGAGTCGAGAACTCAGGAGTTTTGGTGATGAGAGATCGAGACTTTCCATTGTGGAAACCCCGAGATAAGATTTGGACCATCCGATTTAAGGAGGCCATGTGTCATGAGATTTCCCAGTTCGAGAAATCGAGAATTGTGAACTCGGGAGTTCTGGTGATGAGAGATTGGTACTTTCCATGGTGGAAACCCCGAGATATATCTGGACCGTCTGATTTAAGGGGGCCATGTGTCGTGAGATTTCCCATTTCGGGAAATCAGGAATCGCGAAATCGGGAGTCCCGGTGATGAGATATTGGGACTTTCCATGGTGGAAACCCCGAGACAGATCTAGACCATCCGATTTAAGGAGGCTATGTGTCGAGAGATTAACCACATCGGGAAACCGAAGATCGAGAATTCAGGAGTCCCTTGGTCGAGAGTTCGGACTCTCGTGATGATAAATCCCGATGAACGAACGAGATTCTTTCGAAGGATCTCAACTTCTATTATGACCGTCAGTTGTGGGGAAGAGACGTCAACTTTAAGCCAAGGCATGAGTGCGCCTTAGGGCAAGTGGCAAGAAGATATGGACGGTCAAATTCCACCCGCCCATATCTACGGTTGAGGCTTCATTCCAAATCCCCCTTGTTGTTCTGCCTTTAGTGGTGGGGGGGGGTCCGGAATCGAACATGCAACTTGGGAATGGTCAGGATCAATTCGCCTTGATCAACAACGTTCACGCGAATTTCGGACCCCCCTTGCCATTCTACCTTTAATGGGTGGGGGGGGTCCGGAATGGTGTGGCATGTGAAGTGGGACCCGTCTCCTATCGTGCCGCCCACCATGTCGTGTTTCCCCTCTCGCCACCTGTACTCCACTCAACCATGCGACAGGGCCATTACTATTGGCCAGTTTCTAACCCTGCCGGGGCTCTGCGGTTGGAGAGTCGAATGATTCAACATCACTGTAGCGCCAAGGAACGAAATACAAAGAGGACCTATGATCATGACCCACGATCACATGGGAGCAGAGAGAGAGAAAGAGCTAGCTTGCACTAGGCCTCCGTAGGTAATTCGGGGGCTGTGATTCGACAGAAACCAATGAAAATATGATTATGGTAGTGAGTGTGTGACAGGTGATATCCTGACTTGAGATATATTTTCAAAAAGATCTTATCATCCTTCAACTGATCAAAGAGATCATCGATCCTCAGTAGAGGATACTTGTTCTTAATAGTCACTTTGTTCAATTGTCTGAAATCGATACAAAATATCAACATCCCATCCTTCTTCTTCATGAACAGGATCGGGGCACCCCAAGGTGACACACTTGGGCGTATATACCCCTTCTTCAGAAGCTATTCAAGATTCAACTGCAATTCTTTTAGGTATGGCATACTCATTCTGTAAGGAGATTTCGACACTAGAGCTATTCCAGGCATCAATTTTACAGAGAAGTCAATATCTCTCTTCGAGGGTAGTTCAGGTACTTCCTGGAACACATCCTCAAACTCCTTTAGTAGTGCATGGTCTTTGATCTTGGACACCTTATCCTCAGTTGCTTTCTCCAAGTGGGTTGCAAATAATTGACAACCTTTCCTGTAGCACTTCTTCTGCTGCATTGTTGAGATTTATCTGATAGCAACAACTCTAGGAATTCCTTGGACTGTTTTCCAAATTCCTTCCTCATCCAGGAAAGTGAATGCCTTGCTATGACATTCTACGATGGCGTGGTGCTGGTCCAACCAATCCATCCTAATTAGACAGTCATAGGAACCTAAAGGAAGAATTTTCAATTCAGCCCTTGTGCTCAGTCCATTCATGTCCACTGGATGAGACTTAACCAGTTCCATAACCTTTCTCTTGGTTCCTGTAGCCAGTTGCACTAACCAAGATTTTCCATGTTTTCTTCTCAAAAAATGAAAAAATTGCACCACTCTAGGATCTACATAAATATGACTAGCCCCTTAATCAATTGAAATAGTAAAGGCATGGTTGTTGATCATACCTTCCACTTCAATCATGTGCGACTGATATTCTTCTTGCTTGTTGTCCAGGGCTGCGTAGATCCTGGGTACTCTACTACCCATGTCCTCCACTGTTTTAGCTTGCTGAACATTATGGACAACTCTCACTTTTCCATTTTTGTGGGGACAGTCTCGGTACTTGGGGTTTCCCTGACAACCCCAACACTGATTGGGTGACTGCCTTGGCCTTTGGACCCCTACGTCAGTTGTTCTCAGCTCTCTAAACGATGGCTATTTTTGAGGACTATTTATGAAAAGGGGAGGTTTGTTTCCCTTATTCCTCTTCTCTTTCTTGAACTTATTCTGGTCATCCTAAGCCTTCGGAAAAGTGGGATTTTCTCTTTGATGCTCATAAAATCATTTCTCTCTTCTTATCATTTCTTCCATATTTTTTGGGTCATCATACTAGATATTGTCACTGATGGAAGGTGACAGTCCACTCAGATACCATTGAATCTTGACAGTCTCATCCTTGATGAACGAAACATACTTCAATAATTCCAAAAACCTTTGTTCATATTCATCAATGGTGATGCTACCGAGATTGAGTTCAAAGATCTCTTTCATCTTTTTGTCATAATATCTCTGAGTCAAGTATTTCTTCTTGAAATACTTCTTGAATTCTTTCCAAGTGATATCTTTCTCTCTAATGTGTTGCACCTGCACAAGTTGATCCCACCACATGGATTCTTTTCATTTCAATTGATACAATGTAATTCTTCCTTCGGCATGAGAGGAATAATTATGTAGTTGGAAATATTTCCTCATGCCAAGAAACCATGTCTCGACATCTTCCTCCTTCTTGTGTTCTCCATCAAACGTAGGAGGTTTGATATTGTTCATTTATCCCTTCAGTTCATCGACCCTAGATTTCCTATGCTTTCTGGTAGGATATGGGCTTGAACTATTGTGTTCCTCCTTATTGGAATGCTTCGGGGAGTGATGACAATGCCTTCTAACATTTCTTGATCTTATTTTCCTCTCAGGGGTTCTATGACTCCCTCCCTATTTTTCTTGAGTCAGTATCCTTATCGAATTTCCTTTATATCCTTTCCAGGCTTCGCATCAACTTTAGGTTGAATTCTCCTTGGTTATCCCTGACTTTCATGAGATTTTTGTTATCTACTCGGTGAGTCTGAGCATATTTTTGCAATTGTTCAATTATTTTCATCATGTTCCCTTCCTTATCTATCTCTTCTCCATGTTCATTATAGTCTGATCCTTCAACTCCCAAATGGACATCCATTCCTCTTGTTTCATTCTTTGAACTGGAAGCATTACGTGGCTCCTCCATTTCTCTTCACTTAGTGGAAATTCGTTGCAGTTCTGACACTTGTTTGAACTTTGCAACACAACGTACAGTCAACCGAAGTTTTTCAGATCATCAATTCTTAACAAATCCCACAACATTCATAAACTACTTTGATTCAAGAAAACGTTGCAGTTTTTATTTTTTGTAATTCTCGTTCAATCAAAAATCCCCGCGGAACTTTTCTTTCCGAGTCCTTCTCTATTATGAAACCAATTTTAGGCACTAGCCCCATTTCTCTTAGCCCCCAACCCATGCGACCACATGCCATGACCAAGATCTAGATCCATAGGCGCTTACTCGAGACTTCGGTCTACGGAAAGTTTCAAGGCATAATGCAATGATTTCTCCTAGTTCTGAGTTACCAAACTCACGAAGTAGGGTGGATCATCCGTCCACGTCTACTTAACATCCGACAATGGAAACACATTATGTAACCTCAGGCGTTTGAGTTCCAGGACTTCGGGTATTCGGGACTTCGGGTCTTTGGGACTTTGGAGCTTCAAAGGATTTCGTATCCGCACATACGAATTGTTCATCTCCTAACCTTTCCGCAATGTCTACTGGCCATTGATATTGATGTTTCATCACCAACGCTGGTATGGGTCCTCTGTCCCTTGACTTCGTTACGTAACCTCGGGGTCCCACTAACCATGATCGTACTGTGTGCCACATGGTGAAATACAAGGGGCAGACATGTGGCTAAGTTAGATGAGTGACACGTGTCACGTTACATACGACATTTCACGCTTCTATGGTTTCAAAATCTACTGAAACATGGTGCACACCCATGTGTCCACGTCAGCCAAGTGACATCACCATGCCATGTCATTGCGGAGTTTCAGACTTCGAAAATTCTTATGCTTGCTTCCTTCCAATATTCTGAAATCTGAATTTCCGATCCTCTTTACTCTCCGGGCCCACATAGTATAGTTGTCACCAACTAAGGTAGTAGCACATGACATGCTTAAGAAGTTCTATGTCACCCCTGGTGATGTCCTCCTACCTCGCTAGATCATATATTATGCTTTAGGACTTTGAGTTTCGACAATTTGTGCATCACCACATCCCTCTTTTCCCCGTCATTGAACTCCAAACATACAATCTCTAGTGAGATCTAATGGTGATACTTCTTCCCAGATCTATGGTGTAGATCTCTCCTGGGACTTTGAAATTTCTATGCCTCGACCTTTCTCCTCATTTGCATCCCGCTTCACCCAAATCGCGAAGTCCAAAGGGCTTCCAGGTTAACCCTTCTACGCTTTCTCTGTATCTGATGGCTGTGAAGGTTTCCCCTTCTCCCGAATAGATCCTACAACCAACATTACTCTGTAGCACAAATACCATGTCTGTCATGGTTTTTACAATACCGCTACCCCTCCTGAGCTCTGTAACGTAGTGTTGGCCCTCGACCAAGTTTTATGGAAACATTGGTCATATTTGACCATTTTTGGGACTTCAACAGGCTGGTCGAAGATGGAGCACCAGAGCGAAGAAGAGGTCATGGGATCTCTCCCTTTTTGCGAGATTTTTTGGTTTTAGGGTTTATGTAATGGGTATGGGATGTCTTCCCATGGGTTTACCCATGTTTAGGCCCCATTTGTAATGTATAAATAAGTGGTTGAGCGATGTAAGAGGTCTGATTTTCCTAAGTGAAAGCTCAATATGTGTATTCTAATCAGCTATGTCCAGTCTATGTGATTGTAAGAGTTACCTATGTGAAAGAACATTTGTTAAGGATTTGTGCTAGTTGGCTCTGTTCTTGACCTACTCGGGGAAGGAGGATCTAGTGAGGAGTGTGCGCAGATATCTTGTCCTTTGCAGAGTTGGCTCTGTGGCTTTGTGCACAAAAGAAGAATAATGTAAGAGGCTTGGAGACTAATAAAGAAGAAGAAGATTGGTGGATGTAGCCCCACACTGGGGTGAACCATGTATATCCTATGTTGATGTGCTTTGTGCGATGTTATTGATGTTTTTTATATGGTTATTTTCTTAGTGTTGTTTGATGAATGCATCTGATATAGTAGCTTAGTGCTTAATAATGTGACCGAATGCTAGATATGAGTTAATGTTCTGTGCTAAGTGAATGGAAGTATTAGATCTTAGTTACTACTGCACTGATCTAGATGTAGGGTTTAATTGACGATGTGAATGAGATTCAAGATCTATTACATATTATTGGCTAAGTGCTATGTTAAAGTGTTGTAGTCACAGATCCGTTTCCTAGCCAGGTTGTAGACACTTGAGTCCTGCAACCTGGAAGGGCCTGTCATTGAGCAAGTCATTCAGGAGTTTTCCAAGTTGGAGTCTCTGGCGAAACAACCAGTTGAGGCAACTCGAGCTAAGCTTGAGGCCTTTGAAGCCATTTTTCCCAGACCAAAGTGACTAAGGACGAGTCATAGGTGAGTGTTGGGGGCCTGTTGGACCTCAACCAATTTTTGTGGAAACATTGGTCATATTTGACCATTTTTGGAACTTCGAAAGGTTGGTCGAAGATGGAGCTCCCAGAAGAAGCGGATATCACAGATCTTTCCCTTTTTGCAGGATTTTTGGGTTTTAGGGTTTATGTAACGGGTATAGGATGTCGGCCCATGGGTTTACCCATGTTTAGGCCTCGTTTGTAATGTATAAATAAGTGGTTGAATGATGTAATAGGTATAAGTTTGATAAGTGCAAGCTCGAGCGATGTGTTCTAATCAGATGTGTGTAGTCTATGTGATTGTAAGAGTTAGCTATGTGCAAGAAGATGTGTTAAGGCTTTGTGCTAGTTGGCTTTGTGCTTGACCTACTCGAGGAAGGAGGATCTGGTGAGGTGCGTGCAGATGTCCTGAAATTTGTGGAGTTGGCTCTGGGGCTTTGTGCACAGAAGAAGAAGAATATAAGAGGCTTGCAGACTAATAAAGAAGAAGAATATTGGTGGACGCAGCCCCACACTAGGTTGAACCACATATATCATGTGTTGATGTGCTTTGTGCAACGTTATTGATGTAGTTTATATGGTTATTTTCTTAGTGTTGTTTGATGAATGCAGCTGATATAGTAGCTTAGTTCTTAATAATGTGAATGAATGCTAGATTTGAGTTAATTTTCTATGCTAAGTGAATGGAAGTATTAGATCTTGGTTACTATTGTGTTGATCTAGATCTAGGGTGTAATCGAAAATGTAAATGAGATTCAAGATCTACTACATATTATTGTATAAGTTCTCTGTTAAAGTGTTGTAATCATAGATCCATGCCCCAACTAGGTTGTGGACACTTGAGTCCTGCAACCCCCCCTGCCTCTACCTCAGGTGATACTTCATCTTCTTCGTAGGTGTTGCCAAAAGGGCCAGTAGTTAGGGTTTTCTTTGTGCCCTATTGAAGAGTTGAACCCTAGGTCTGCCCCTATGGCAACAAATGGTTTTATTATGGGGACCTAAAACTGTAATTGCTGGGAAATGAAGAAAATATAAAGCTCTGTGCATAGATCTGTTGAATATCTTACTGAAGTAGAAAAGATGAAGAGATGGTAGGAGCAGTGTGCAGTTCAACAGTAGGTCACTGCCATCCAGAGAAGAGTGATGGAGATGACACAGAGACTCCATCCGGTGTAGGATGAAGCCTGTACCCTTTTTGAAGAGATCGAGGAATAAGGATCATAGCTAGAACAGGTGGTTACCACAATGGAACAATGTCTAGAAGGGCTTGTCACCAAGCAATTCATTCAAGAGTTTGTTGAGTAGGAGGCTCTAGAGAAACAAGAAGTTGAGGCAACTTGAGCTAAGCTCGAGTATTTTGAAGCAGTTTTGCCCAGATTAGAGTGACATGGGACGAGTCATAGGTGAGTGTTGGGGGATTTTGTCCCTCGACCAAGTTTTGTGGAAATGTTGGCCGTGTTTGACCATTTTTTGGACTTCGATAGGATGGTCAAAGACGGAGCAACCAGGCGAAGTGGAGATCGCGGGATCTCACTCTTTTTGTGAGGTTTTTGGGTTTTAGGGTTTATGTAACGGGTATGGGATATCAGCCCATGGGTTTACCCATGTTTAGGCCCCGTTTTTAATGTAAATGACTGACTGAGCAATGTAAGAGGTCTGATTTTTCTAAGTGCAAGCTCAAGCTATGTGTTCCAATCGGCGGTGTGCAGTCTATGTGATTGTAAAAGTTATCTATGTGCAAGAATATGTGTTAAGGATTTGTGCTAGTTAGCTCTGTTATTGACCTACTCAAGGAAGGAGGATCTGACGAGGTGCGTGCAGATCTCCTGTCCTTTGCGAAGTTGGCTCTGTGGATTTGTGCACAGAAGCAGAAGAATGTAAGAGGCTTGCAGACTAATAAAGAAGAAGAAGATTGGTGGACATAACCCCACACTAGGGTGAACCACGTATATCCTGTGTTGATGTGCTTTGTGTGATGTTATTGATGTTGTTTATATGGTTATTTTCTTAGTGTTGTTTGATGAATGCATCTGATATAGAAACTTAGTGCTTAATAATGTGACTGAATGCTATATCTGAGTTAATGTTCTATGCTAAGTGAATCAAAGTACTAGATCTTGGTTACTAATGCACTGATCTAGATCTAGGGTTTAATCGAGGATGTGAATGAGATTCAAGATCTACTGCATATTATTGGCGAAGTGATTTGTTAAAGTGTTCTAATTAGAGATCCGTGTCCCAACTAAATTGTAGACACTTGAGGCCCGCAACTTGGAAGGGCCTGTCACCGAGCAAGTCACTCAAGAGTTCGCCGAGAAGGAATCTCTAGGGAAACAACAAGTCAAGGCAGCTCGAGCTAAGATTGAGGCCTTTGAAGCAGTTTTGCCCAGATCAGAGTGACTTGGGATGAGTCACGGGTGAGTGTTGGGGGCTTGTTGGGCCTCAACCAATTTTTTTAGAAACGTCGGTCGTGTTCGACCATTTTTGGGACTTCGACAGGTTGGTCAAAGATGGAGCCCCCATGCGAAGTGGAGATCGTGGGATATCACCCTTTTTGTGGGATTTTTGGGTTTTAGGGCTTAGGTAACGGGTATGGGATGTCAGCCCATGGGTTTACCCATGTTTTGGCCCCATTTGTAATGTATAAATAAGTGGTTGGGCGATGTAAGAGGTCTGATTTTCCTAAGTGCAAGATCGAGCTATGTGTTCTAATCAACTGTGTGCAGTCTATGTGATTGTAAGAGTTAGCTATGTGCAAGAATATGTGTTAAGGATTTGTGCTAGTTGGCTCTGTTCTTGACCTACTCAGGGAAGGAGGATCTGGTGAGGTGCACGCATATCTCCTATCCTTTGCGAAGTTGGCTCTGTGGCTTTGTGCACAGAAGCAGAAGAATGTAAGAGGCTTGCAGACTAATAAAGAAGAAGAAGATTGGTGGACGTAGCCCCACACTAGGGTGAACCACATATATCCTATGTTGATGTGCTTTGTGCGATTTTATTGATGTTGTTTATATGGTTTTTTTCTTAGTGTCACCGAGCAAGTCACTTAAGAGTTCGCCGAGAAGGAGGCTCTAGGGAAACAACAAGTTGAGGAAGCTCGAGCTAAGATTGAGGCCTTTGAATCAGTTTTTCCCAGATCAGAGTGACTCGGGATGAGTCACAGGTGAGTGTTGGGGGCTTGTTGGCCCTCAACAAATTTTTGTAGAAACGTTGGTCGTGTTTGAGTATTTTTGGGACTTTGATAGGCTAGTCGAAGATGGAGCCCCCATGCGAAGCAAAGATTGTGGGATCTCACCCTTTTTGCGGGCTTTTTGTGTTTTAGGGTTTAGGTAATGGGTATGGGATGTCACCCCATGCGTTTACCCATTTTTAGGCTCCGTTTGTAATGTATAAATAAGTGGTTGAGCGATGTAAGAGGTCTGATTTTGCTAAGTGCAAGATCAAGCTGTGTGTTCTAATCAGTTGTGTGCATTCTATGTGATTGTAAGGGTTAGATATGTGCAAGAATATTTGTTAAGGATTTGTGCTAGTTGGCTCTATTCTTGACCTACTCAGGGAAGGAGGATTTGGCGAGGTGTGCATAGATCTCCTGTCCTTTGTGGAGTTCGCTTTGTGGCCTTGTGCACAGAAGAAGAAGAATGTAAGAGGCTTGGAGACTAATAAAGAATAAGAATGTAAGAGTCTTGGAGACTAATAAAGAATAAGAATGTAAGAGGCTTGGAGACTAATAAAGAAGAAGAATATTGGTGGACGTAGCCCCGCACTGGGCTGAACCACATATATCTTGTGTTGATGTGCTTTGTGCGATGTTATTGATGTTGTTTATATGTTTATTTTCTTAGTGTTGTTTGATGAATGCATCCGATATAGTAGCTTAGTGCTTAATAATGTGAATAAATGCTAGATCTAAGTTAATGTTCTGTGATAAGTGAATGGAAGTATTAGATCTTGGTTACTACTGTGCTGATCTAGATCTAGGGTTTAATCGATGATGCAAATGAGATTCAATATCTACTGCCTATTATTGGCTAAGTGCTATGTTAAAGTGTTGTAATCACAGATCTGTGTCCCAGCAAGGTTGTAGACACTTGAGTCCTGAAACCCCCCCTGCCTCTACCTCGGGTGAGACTTCATCTAGTTCACAGGTGTTGCCAAAAGGGCCGGTAGTTAGGGTTTTTTTGGTTCACTGTTGAAGCATTTAACCCTAGGTCTTCCCCTATGCCAACAAATGGTTCCGTTGTTGGGACCTGAAACTGTGATTGATGGGAACTAAAGAAAAGAGAAATCTTTGTGCATAGATATGTTGAAGCTTCTTACTATAGTAGAATAGATGAAGAGTTCGCAGGAGCAATGCGTAGTTCAACAGCAAGTCACTACCATCCAGAGAAGAGTGATGGAGATGATGCAGAGACTCCAGCCAGTGCAAGATGAAGCTTGCACCCTTTTTGAAGAGATAGAGAAACAAGGATCATAGCTGGAACAGGTGGTCACCATAGTGGAACAATGCCTGGAAGGGCCTGTCACCGAGAAATTCATTCAGGAGTGCACCGAGAAGGAGGCTCTAGAGAAACAACAAGTCGAGGCAACTCGAGCTAAGCTCAAGGCCTTTGAAGAAATTTTTCCCCGATCAGAGTGACTCGGGATGAGTCACAGGTGAGTGTTGGGGGCTTGTTGGCCCTTGACCAAGTTTTGTGGAAACGTTGGTCATGTTTTACCATTTTTGGGACTTTGATAGGTTAGTCTAAGACAGAGGTCGAGGAGAAGCAGAGAGCGGGGGATATTTCCCTTTTTGTGGGATTTTTCGATTTTAGGGTTTATGTAACAGGTATGGGATGTCATCCCATGGGTTTACCCATGTTTAGGCCTTGTTTGTAATGTATAAATAAGTGGCTGAGCGATGTAAGAGGTATGATTTTTCTAAGTGCAAGCTTGAGCTGTGTGTAGTCTATGTGATTGTAAGAGTTAGCTATGTTCAAGTAGATGTGTTAAGGATTTATGCTAGTTGGCTTTGTGCTTGACCTAATTGGGGAAGCAGGATCTGGCGAGGTGTGCACAGATCTCTTGTCCTTTGCAGAGTTGGCTCGGTGGCTTTGTGCATAGAAGCAGAAGAATGTAATAGGCTTGCAGACTAATAAAGAAGAAGAATATTGGTGGGCGTAGCCGCACACTGGGGTGAACCACATATATCCTGTGTTGATGTGCTTTGTGCGATGTTATTTATGCTTTTTGTATGGTTATTTTCTTAGTGTTGTTTGATGAATGCATCTGATATCGTAGCGTAGTGCTTAATAATGTGACTGAATTCTAGATCTGAGTTAATGTTCTCTGCTAAGTGAATGGAAGTATTAGATCCTTATTACTACTGTGATGATCTAGATCTAGTGTTTAATCGACGATGGGAATGAGATTCAAGATCTACTGCATATTATTGGCTATGTTCTCTATTAAAGTGTTGTAATCACAGATCCGTGTCCTAGCTAGATGGTAGACACTTCAGTCCTACAACCTGGAAGGGCCTGTCACCGAGAAAGTCATTCAGGAGTTCTCCGAGTAGGAGTCTCTAGAGAAAAAACAAGTCGAGGTAGCTCAAGCTAAGATTGAGGCCTTTGAAGCAGTTTTTCCCAGATCAGAGTGACTCGGGACGAGTCACAGGTGAGTGTTGGGGTCCTATTGGCCCTCGACCAAGTATTGTGGAAACGTTGGTCGTGTTTGACCATTTTTGGGACTTTGACAGGCTGGTTGAAGATGGAATGCCCAGGCAAAGCGGAGATCGCAGGATCTCGCCCTTTTTGTGTGATTTTTGGGTTTTAGGGTTTATGTAACGGGTATGGGATGTCGACCCATGGGTTTACCCATGTTTAGGCCCCATTTGTAATGTAAAAATAAGTGGTTGAGCGATGTAAGAGGTATGATTTTTCTAAGTGAAAGCTTGGGCTGTGTGTTTTGATCAACTGTGTGCACTCTATGTGATTGTAAGAGCTAGCTATGTGCAAGAAGATGTGTTAAGGCTTTGTGATAGTTTTCTCTGTGCCTGACCTTCTCGAGGAAGGAGGATCTGGCGAGGTGTACACAAATATCCTATCCTTTGCAGAGTTGGCTCTGTGGCTTTGTGCACAGAAGCATAAGAATGTGAGAGGCCTGCAGACTAATAAAGAAGAAGAAGATTGGTGGACGTAGCCCCACACTGAGGTGAACCACTATATCCTGTGTTGATGTGCTTTGTGCGATGTTATTGATGTTGGTTATATGGTTATCTTCTTAGTGTTATTTGATAAATGCATATGATATAGTATCTTAGTGCTTAATAATGTGAATGAATGCTAGATCTAAGTTAATGTTTTGTGCTAAGTGAATGGAAGTATTAGATCTTGGTTACTATTGCGTTGATCTAGATCTAGGGTTTAATCGACAATGTGAATGAGATTCAATATCTATTGCATATTATTGGCTAAGTGCTTTGTTAAAGTGATGTAATCACAGATCCATGTCCCAACTAGGTTGTGGACACTTGAGTCTTGGAAACCCCCATGCCTCTACGTTGGGTGAGAGTTCATCTGCTTCACAGGTGTTGCCAAAAGGGCCAATAGTTAGGGTTTTTTTGGTGGGTTGTTGAATCGTTGAACCCTGGGTCTGCCCTTGTGCCAACAAATGGTTCCATTGCCGGGACTTGAAACTATGATTGCTGGGACCTGAAGAAAAGAGAAATCTCTGTGCGTATATCTGTTGAAGTTGCTTACTACATAGAAAATATGAAGAGGTCACAGGAGCAGAGTGATGGAGAGTGATGGAGGATTTGCGCCAACTGCTTACAGGTCAATGCCATCCAAATCAGAGTGATGGAGATGACACAGAGACTCCAACCAATGCAGGATGAAGCCACACCCTTTTTGAACAGATCGAGGATGTAACACACCTATTATGAAAATAAAAAAATTCCGCCCTTTTTCCTTTCTTTCACTGAGGAACAGAATTCCCCAAATTCACATGGGGCCTGATGCAATTCCTACCCTCTCCTTTCCTTACCAATATGATCATGGGTTATGACCACCGGCCTTACCGGAGAGGTACTTTCGTCTTTCGCGATTCAGGAAATCGCGATGCATTTGTGTTCCCCTGCTCTCTTGTCTCTCAAAGTGTCGAAATTCGAAGGGGACCAATAGTTTTTCATAACTAAAATGCCTCGGATTAAAACATGTCACTCCACCTTTTGGGGTTTACTCCAATGGGATTTCAGGATGTACGACGACAAGAGGTCCCACACATGGGTTTCCCAGGAGCCGAAACTCTAAAACACCAAACTATAACATGCTTCACTATTTCAAGGTTTCCTCCATCGGGATTTCAGGATGTGTGATGACAGGAGGTCTCGCACTTGGGTTTCTCGGGAGCCAAAACCCCGAAACACCAACCTCTAACATGCTTCACTATTTCGGGGTTTTCTCCATTGGTATTTCGGGATGTGCGACGACAGGAGGTCTCGCACCTAGGTTTCTCGGGAGCTGAAACTCCGAAACACCAAACTCTAACATGCTTCACTATTTCGGGGTTTCCTTCATTGGGATTTCGAGATGTGCGATGACAGGAGGTCTCGCACCTGGGTTTCCCGGGAGCCGAAACTCTGAAACACCAAAATTTTCCACACTCTATATTTTGGGATATCGCAAGTCGGGATCTCGGGATTTGCACGTACAAGGGATCTCACCCTTGGATATTTCGAATGCCGAAACACCGAAATATCGAGATTTAGCCACACACTATTATTTCAAGATTCTACATATCGGGATTTCGAGAGTCGTGAGGACAAGGGTTCTTACCCTCTGATCTCCCGGGTGCCAAAAAGCTGAAATGCTTACCGACCGCCACATGTATTCTATAGTTGGACAGTCCAGGTATTCCCATGGGTCTTGAAATCGACGGTCCCGATTTCTTCGCTACTTACAAAGGTTAAAAAGGGTTGAGGCATTAACTCCTGCGTTCCTTCATCCAATTTAACGGTCGTAATAGACCTTAGATCCTCCAAAAGGATCTCGTTCGTGCATTTAGCAAGAGGAGGGGTATCTTGGGTACCGAACCTTCGAAACATCACAACTCATCCATTCTAGTTCATTTCGGGGTTTCGCTAATCGGGATTTCGGGACTAGTGAGTACAAGGGAACTTACCCTTATGTGTCTTGGGTACCGTGACACCAAAACATCACCACGAATCATGCTATACTCATTTCGTGGTTTCGTTAATCGGGATTTCGTGCCTGGAGAATACAAGAAAAAATGACCCTTGGGTTTCCCAGTTGCTGAAACACTGAAATATCGAGCTCTAAGAAACCCACTCTCTCTCATCCAGGGTTTTCAAACTTAGGCCTTAAAGTCCTTCATCGGGTTCCTGGGCAACTTTCCTCCAGGTTTTATGACCAGACTGAGAGGTTTTCTTAAATCCCTGAGCTGTTAATGTTTGTGATAGATAATAAGAAAATTCATGATTTTACCGAGGCGGTAGTCCTTTCAGGGAACTTCCCTGGCTCTAGAATGTAAGGGAATGATCCCAAGAGGGTGTCCCTATGGGGAATCTATCCAGGGCAGCATGAGAGGTAATTTAAGGGGAACAAATCTCTCGAGAGAAGACATGAAAGCTGTCTTCGTTCAAATACATACATACATACATACATACATATACATACATACATACATACATACATACATACATACATACATACACACACACATATATATA